>VZRQ01011254.1:151048-166041 GCA_013397975.1 Machaerirhynchus nigripectus | reverse complement strand
CCCCCCCAAACAAACAAAAAATCACTTCCCCAAAAAAATCCAACACCACAAACCCAAAAAACAAACTTCAATAACGGAAGCCTTGCTTTGGAATAGGCAACCTTTTATTTCTTTTTAATATGTTCCCACAGTGAGAAAAAAGTTGGGGAGAGATGGATCAAGTAGGGATACTATATAAATATATCCCATGAAGATGCATTAGTCCTCTAAACCTTATACACAGAAGTTTGTCTTCCCACTGCCTCTTTCATAGGTGTGCATGAACTCAGCTCAGCATGAGAGGCACATAGAGAAATAAATAACTGAAAATTACATCTGCAGACCTGTCTGTTCTATGTAAATTCATAATTAAAACTGGCTCATAGTTACTGCTATTTGTTACTTCTGAAGTATTTTTAAAATATTGCAAATTGTGCTTGAGTATAACCTCTGATCAAGCTACAGCAGTATACTTAGAGACAATTGGAGACAGTTACATGAACATTTTCAGAAGGTCTCCATGGGAGATAAAAGACAGAGTTCTATAACAAAATCTATCCTCATGTTTAACTGTGCTCTTCAGTTGTCACAGGTCCTTGCAGGCACTCACCTTTGAGCACAATTTTGGGCAGATGGGTGGTTAATGTGTTCCTAAACCCTCAACTGAACATTTGCCGAGTCATTAACTTAGAGTGATAGAGCATCCTACCCTTGACATGGGACAGGTTAAAGCAATATCCAAATATTAGTCTTTATATTTTGTATAAACATGTACCTTGCCTTTTACTTTACGCAGAGTGATATTTGGCATTAATATGCTGCAGCTCATTGAGAACTTCTAGCTGAGGCCAGATGTGATGACAGCTAATCTTGTCAGGATAGCTATTAGTCTGGGCATCTCAGCTTCCCACCTATGAAGAACAAAAGTTTTCAGGATATATTTGATAGTAAATGCTATCTATTGTTAAAATACATATTGTTAACATCAGAGTGATTTCTTAAAGCCTTGTTTAAATGTGGGTTCACTGGAAAAGGAATGGAATAGAAGCAAAGAAGGAAGTTGGATGAAAAGGCATTCACCATGTGATTAATAAGTCTAAAGCATTGGCTCTTCAGTCACCTTCTGTGTTAAAAAATTCTTTATATTAGTGATAAAAAGGTCACACTTATCTTACTCTAACCTTATGAAATGTTTCTCTCTAATGTGTTTTTGGTTGCGTTTTTTTATTAGTTTTAAATGAACCTTTAGCATTTGGACTGTGTTATGATCCAATTATTATTATTATTATTATTAAGGTTCTTTGGAAATTCCTCTGCCTGAATTAAGGTGCAAACATGACCATATGCCAGTGACAATAATATGAGTTTTATTGTATAGTAAATGTGAGAGAAAGAGAAAAGAGAAGGAGAAAGAAAGAAATGGAAAATAGGCGGGGGGACGAAGAGTGACAGAGACAGAATAAAAAGAATATCACTGCTCCATGGGTCCCACTGGTGCCTCGACGATCCTCTCCAGCCGATCTTCTTGGTGGTGAAGGTCCCCCGGACAGCACAGAATCCCATGGGAATGTATGCTCAGGCTGGGCAGGTGTGTCCGGGCATGTCCCCCTGGAGGGGGGCAGTCTCTTACAGCAGACTCTGGTCTGTTGCATCACGTGCAGTCCTGTGGGGCAAAGCCTCTCCTGCACATCCCGTGGGTCCTGTGGGGCTGGGGGTGCCACAGCTGGGCAGTTTGTGTAATCGGAGGGTGGGTGTTTATTGCCTCTCACCAGAGGTTACACCGTGCACCCAAAAACCTCCTCCTCCCCCTCGGCTGGGGGGAGTCTGTGTAAACCTGGCTTCTGTGAGCTGTGCTCTCCCCCCACCCCAAACTCAGCTGGGATGGCAGCTGGAGGCTTTGGCCTATTGTGGATGCACACCTTTCCCTCAGCCTGAGGTGACTGAACAATGGGTTTCCTTTTATCTAATCAGCAGTTTGACTTAAGGTCCAAAGTTCTTCAAGGAGGTTACTCTGGCTGTACCTTCGTAAAGCTTCTTTAAAACTTTCTATCAAAGTTTGAGGCGTAAACTGTTTTCAGTCTCAGCCTGTTATTCAGTCTTTGTTCTGTGCCTGTATGCTCAGTACTATGAAAAGATAAAATCAAAGGTGAACTTGCTCTTAATTGCAATAACAGATCATTCCTAATATAGGAAGCAAGTGCGAGGCTATGCTAATTTTCTCTTTAGAAGCATGAATGGAAACTGGTGTTTTTATCACAAGTACAAATAAGAAGTCACTCCTTAGAAATCCAGTAATAGCTGCAGAATGAGTCTGTGTCTGAGCTTGGCTGGCTCTGGCTGGAAGCAGAAGTCACTGGGAATGTCCCACCAAACTCTCATTCTCTTGTTGCCTGGAAGATTTTCCTTCAGATTTATAATGAACTTTTACTAAGCTCAGTCTAGTTTAGACATCCAGAGAGTATGCATTGCAGAATAATAAAATGTGATGAAACATCTCTGAAGATAGCTGTTCACAGCTTTTTGTTCTAAAATCCTGCTGCAATGTGTGACACTCATCCACACACAGAGAGCTGGCATCTTTCACAGAATGGTAGCTTTCACAACATTTACTAAATCTTTAGATCTTTCAGGCTTAACTTTTTTATTTTTATATTTAGACAATTCACTTTTGGAGGAGAAAACATGGCATATCAGTTTTCCTTTATAACCTTTCTGTCCAAAGACATGTATCTCCCTTTCCTCCAGCTTTCACAAGTGTCCTTATTGGCAAGTGTCCTTACTAAGCTTCACCCCAGGAAAAAGCATCTTCAAAAGATTCTTTCTCTGAAATGCTGAGATGCACAGGTGTTATTAGTCAGTTTGATAAATGTCAGATTCCAGTAGACAAGTCTGTTTATCAAAGTTAAAAAGGAGCAGTTTATTTTTCTAACCTCTTACGTTACTGACATGTTATCTTCAAAATGTTACAATATTCTACCGGATTCTGCTAACATTTAGCTCTGTATAACACAACAGTTGTTTCCTTTTCAAAGTTACTGCCTAATTAGTTAGTATAGCTCTACAAAACTGGAAACATTTTTTTAAAAGTAAAACCAAATAGCTGTGAGTATTTATTTCTCAGTCGTTCATTGCCCAGTTACTTCATGGTTGTATATGGGTTGCTCATTTGCAGCTTTATTGGCTTATAAAGTGTTGCACTATTTGTGATGCTTACAATATATTAGACATTATAAATAGAAATTTGAAGAAAAGAACTAACCTAAGGAATTTTCAGTATAAAGAATCCCCTTGTCATTTGCTCCAGGAGATTACTTTCCTGCCTGAACTTTTCACTGAATATTGTATCATATTACCCTTTCAAAATATTCAAAGTTATTGTGGGTTGTTGATTGAGATACAGGCACAACAGATGACTCCAGCTTTGGAAGTCATCACTTGCCATCAGTAAAGAAAACATAAGTGTTGAGCTTCACTTGGTATATTTCATAATCCTGCACAAGAATCACCCACAAGGAGTTCTAGCAATGATCTCCTAACATGCTAAATAATCCTATGTAGGTCTGTTGCTTAGCAAATCTGATATATCATACAACCTTAGTCAAACACTGAGAGGACACCAAACTATAAAAAAATAAATGCTTTATAAGACTTCATTTGTACCATCCTAATTTTGAGCCGCTATAAAGAATTAAAGGATTTGTAGTTACAGTAGATAGCTTTCAACCAAGATCCAATATTATGCTTTCAAAACATCAGATGAATTTACTGCATTTATTTAAGGGGAGAGAAGCACAGTTTTTAAATGTTATTGAAGTTCTGTAGAACAAAAGAAATGGAGAGGGTGCTTGCAATTTAATTTTCAGCATTTTTAGTCCGAAGCAAATGGAGTTAGGATGCCATCTAAACTCAGGCTTATCGTTCTGCTTCCTAATTTTCTTTCATGCCCAGTTGTCAAGACTTTGCATGGTACATTATTTTCTTCAAATGAAAGAAACAAATTCATGAGGTTAAGAATCTGTTCTTGTTTGATAACTACCAAGTAATATGCTTTAAATAAACTAGTAAATTACGAGCTGCCATTTGTTCACTAATTAAGTGGTTTTTCTTACGATGGAACAAGACAGATGGATTAATGGTGGTACATTTCCCCAAAATAAGTTATTTCCTAGGTCACATTGTTGAACATAATTTTTAATATGGCTAATGCTTTCTAACTAAGATTTGCAAAGCTTTATGTAGTACCATCCTGTGACAGACAGTACCATTCAGGAAAGTCAAGTGTCGCTGATAAACTGGCAATGTTAGAAACTCATCTCAGAGTGTAAGTTTTCTTTTCCCTTCCTATCCCAGCAAGACTTCCCTACACATCAGGTGGAAATCTGGAGACTCAAATATTTTTCTTGTAATTTGCTTTCAGCCTTAGTTCAGCTATGTGGTCAGTTCCATAGCAGGATGGCCCTCTCTTTGTCACGACCCATCGGACCAATAGCAGTTGCTGCACTCTCAGATGATACAGAATTTCTGAAATTAATTCTGACTTTTCAGCAAGTCTAGAAGTCTCTTAATAATAAGGAAAAGTTCTGCAGAATCTACTTCATCATTTGAAAAAGAAAAAAAAGCATGTCTTCTATATTCAGAGTTGACTTTCCTTTTCTAAAGGTACTGAGGTTTTTTTCCTCACTAAACCCAAAGAAAGAATGAGTTTTTTTGTTTCTTTAGAGGTTTGGGGATTGGTGTTTTGTGTTTCTTTGCTTTTCTTTCAGATACGGTTGTTGGTATAGGTCATCATAGCACTTAGTGATTCTCAATTCACTTTGGGAGGCTGGTTCCCCTGTGGGATAGGATTGTCATAAATTTTGTCCTTGTCATTATTTGTTACTGATGTTTTCACATTTCTGTATAAAATCATGAAAGTTGTAACTCCATGTTTCTTGTCAGTGGACCAGTTCTCTTTCTGTGCATTTGTTGGTGTTTATTCTAAAAAAGAAATCGCTCTGTGAAATTTCCTTCTCTCATGTGTTTATTTGGTCCAGTGCTTAGTAACATTTGAGGTGACTTAAGGAGAGCTATGAACAGAGAGTGACCCACGTACAGCTGCTGAGTAGGTATGCATCAGGGTAGAAATTAACTGGTCGTTAATAGCCAAATCACAGAATAGAATTAAATTATAATTAGGATGAGAGGACCTCTAGAGATCATGTAGTCCAGCTCCTTGTTAAATGCTCCCCATACAAATGAGAGAATTCAGAGAGAGTTGTGTAGTTTAGTTTTCATTCTGATTAGAGAAGTATATGCTAGGAAGTGGCTTGCTTCTTGTGATTCTACTGTTTCTGGGTGGATTTGAAATTCAAAATGGGATTTGGAGAGTTTTCTATTGATGTAAGTCAGATTGTTCCAAATTATAAATCAAAAGCTTCTGACAGAAATGGATCATAACTAAGCAATAGTCTAAATGCTCTAAGGAGTCTAAATAATACCAAGTAGCAGGTATTTTTCAAAATGCTACATGTAGTGATTACACTTGGAGATGTGATTAAAGATAATTCGTATGGTTTAGCTCTGCAGATCATATTGTTGACTGCTGAATTTTAGAAAACTTTTTTTCAAATCAACTTTTATTTAGTTGATTTTGGTGGTTCTAATGAAGGTATTTTAACATGTGAGCTATAATTCTGGATGATATCTTCACTTTGGTTTCAGAGATATGTGCTTTTAAGTTAAGTTTTGTAGAATATAAAAACTTACAGTTACCAGATACATTAACTTTTTAATATTATTTTCTAAGCTGTTTTCAAACAATTAAAGTGAAATAAAAAAGACTTTCTCCCTCAGTCTAAAAAAATGCCCAGATTAACTACATGGGTGTATCTGAGACTGAAATGCTGAAATGTTGTGCTAGAGGTTCTTCTTGCAAAGCAGGTTTGACTAAAGGCAAGACTACTGTGTATCTCTCACAAAATCCTTTAGAAACCTAATCTCTACCTCCATTTAATTACCCAATCTGTTTCTCTATCACATGGCCTCTATTGATGTGATCACTTGTTCCTCTCAAATTTAATTTTGATTTAGAATATACATCAAGTGCTTTAATGTCAGGTTAATTCCTGCAAATGAAATCTCACTTCATGTGAAATGAAGATATATTTGATATTTTGGTGGCTCATTTATCATGCTTTTTTGATTCTATTATGATCAGAATATTTTCTTTATTTTACATGGAAAAGTGAAGAAAAGCAATGCAGTGTGGCACAGTAAAAACACTCATTTTGTTTATTAAAAAGCATTAAAAAGCAAACAAGTTAAAAGAAATTATCAAATGCTTTATACATTGTGTTGAAGTTAGTAATAGGATCAAGAATAACACCAGAAAAGTCGTCTGGTGAATCCAACTGCGTACAGGAGAACTGAAGCTTTATATGTGACAGCCAAGTTATACCAGCAATGTGCTGCTGAAGTCTGTAGAGCCACTTTTCTATTCAGATTCTTTGTCAATAATTGCTCACAGGGAATGAAGACAACATTTCCTTATGCAGATCTTTGTTATAAACAATTACAAAAAGTTGTCAGCGTGGTTACTAATTAGTAAAATATGAATTGAGAACAATATTCATTTTCCCATAATTAAGCACAAATTTAGTCTATATCCTTCAAGTGTTACACTAACAAAATTGTACAGTAAGCTGTGTTAGCACAGACTTCCTGCTCTGTCTTTCCTGGGTGTTTTGATTGGACAGAGATGGAGCTGCATTAGCATTTACCTTTCCAGCTGCTGTTCCACTTGTAAGGGCTCCACAGAAGGTGTGGTCAGTTCTGTGGGCTCCCTTCCTGCAGTGAGAAAGTCCTCCTCCCCGTGAGAACAGTTGAGTTAGACTCCTGCTTTGAATAGTTTTGTGAGGGAAGCTATCCCTCTTCCTTGTCTACAGTAAAACTATGTTTGCCACATTGAATCTAGCTTTTCTAAGGGGAATTTCTCCACTTCTCTTTAGTGCTGTCTTCATCCTGCTGGTATCAAAACAAAGCAGAACCTAATCAGCTTTTGGAGTGCTAAAGCATATAGACAGAAATGAGCAGTAGTCACAAAGTTGTACAACAATGACAAGTATTTCCTTTTTCATTTTAGTATAAATTAAGAAATTAAGGGGAAATTAGGGTAGCTTCTAAAATTTTATTAGAAGAAATATACAGTTTTGATCTAGGCACCTTAAGATGGTGTAAGTATGTTGGATCAGTAATTTAAATGTTGTGTAATAAATTACGGGATAAAACATCAAGACTCAAATTTCATGTAACAAACTTCTTTAGTAAAAAGGTTAGTTACTAAACTAAATGAAAGTTACTAGTTTGGGTAACGGAGTTAATATATTTCTTTTCTTTAGCTGTCCGGTTTTTTTATCATTAAATCATCATTTAGTTTCTTGAGAAATAACAGTGTAGAAATATGTAGAATTTAGAGTTTCTTTCAAAAGCATTGGTTTTCATTTCTTTCCAAAAATGCATATATTTGAAAACAGAAAAGAAATTCCTTTCCCTTGAATGAACAAAACAACAGAAGAATTTGTTTTGGTTGGTTTGATATTGGTCTGTTTATCTAAGTGGCATCACGGGGTCTAAATTATGACTTTCTAAAGACTTAGATGATGAATGCTAATGTTTATTCATTGATAGCAAACTATATGAAGCTACGTATGTTAAACTATTTAAGACACATGTGAAAGTTATTACATGTGGCAAAAGCTCATTGCAGATTTTTGTCTTTGGGTTGATAATTGCTGTGAAATTCCACGTAATACCCTCCTGCTTCAGTCAGTTGGCCAAATTGCAGTCATTTCCATGACAAGAAAAGCACAATAGTAATCTTTTATGACCACCTGATCTAATCAGAGGTGGATAAATGTGGTTTTTATTCTTACAGAATAGAAATTAAATGGTTAGGCTGCAGTTTCCGTAACAGTGGTTCTCACTCATTATTTCTGGCTTATTTATGTTTAGAAAGTAATAATAACTAAGAATAAGACACTCTTCAGTAACTTGTATTGCCGGAAATGATGAAAGTGCTAAATAGATTTTCTTTTTGTAAAAAGGTCCAATTATTAATGACATTATTTAAGTACTCATTAAATGTGACATTATTTAATGGGTTCATGTTAGTTTAAAACCTTCATTAAAGGATTGCTGTGGGGAGCTTTGTAGTCTTGTATTTTTCCATCCCTCCAGTGTTATATTTCCTACTGTCTCTATGAATTTGGGAACTTTTTCATTTGAACAATGAATGTGGGATCTCAGATTGTTGATGAAGGTGAAGGTTATGTAGATTTCAGATGATAGAAGAGACTGGAAACAATTAAGCTTCATCAGTTTCCACTGTCCTCGTTGAAATGATTGTGTGATGTCACAGTAATGTTTATTTCTTTTGTGGGTCTTCATATCAGGTGGCAATTTCCTATTTTGATAAGTGTGTCCCATTAAATAGTATTAAGTTTTACAAGTGATCACTGGCAGAATACTATCCCAATGTGAGAAACAGGGCTACTAAGAACTTCTGCACTTAATTGTGAATGCATCTTCTACACTTTGTAGTTGTTAGAGAACGAAGCATCAACGTACAGTTGGCATTGCTGTTATTCCCTTGATTTTGAACAACTGGTATTTTAATATCCTAGGGTTGTAGGGAAAAAAAGACATTCATATCTTAAGCTGTTTTCTGTTGTAATTTTTTGTAGTAAGCATTCTAATTATATCTAAAGTTAAATTGGTAATGAAGATATTACCAAAATATCTTTCCAAAGCTTAGAAAATTTGTCCTCTGGTAATTTTTTTGAATTAAGAAGTATTTTTCATCTGACTAAAGTTTTATGTTTCCAAAGAGAGGGTTTATACCTACAGTCAATAGTCACTTACTGTAAATTGTTTTCTGTTTACTGTAAGTTAGTTTTCAAGTATGTTTATTAATTTTATCAGGCCTGTTTAGGAGTATATATCTCAAAATATGAGAATCTAGTTCTAGAATATGTTTCAGAACTGAAGTACTGATAGTTGTACACTGATGTTGGGTGGATCTTGTATTAAGGATGCTTTGGGGATCTTCAGTCCATTGTCATTTCTCAGAGATCACCATTAGTGAGAAACAAAGTATAAAAGTACAAAGTATGGAAAACTTTCCGTATTTTAAAAGTGTGTCTAAACTGTACTGAAATAAAAACTGTCCTCTCTTTGTGTACACACATAGATATACATATATAAATTCATGTGGAGATGTACATATAGGTACACATAGGAAAAGTTAGAGAGAAAAGAGAGAGCAAAAGACAGACACTAGCTAGACTGAATGTGTGTATATTTAAATAGATATTTTATTTAATCTTTTTCGTTACATTATTTCCAAATGGGAGAACCTGTTGATGGTGCCTCTCTTCTACCCTACCGTTTTAACTTCAATTTCTTCCTGAAATATCACCTCTTCAGGAGACTGCTTATTATTTTTCTAAAGCCAGCTGTTTTTGAAGCATATCAGGTGTGTTCCAAGATAGACTTATATTGAAGAAATGTCATCTCCTACTTCTCTTATATGTGATTACACATGCCATCATTAATCTAGTGATTTATCTTCTTGTAAGCACAGACCATTTTCCTCTGAATTCTCCTACTGTGATTCAGAGGCCAAAATATCCCTACTACTACTCTTTTCCAGACAAAATTTTTTTCATAGGCAGAGAGACCACTATGTTTTCTCCACTGTAGCTGGTTGAATTTTCATTGTTTTCTGTTCTTCAGTCTTGGTAGCTACCGCTTAACAATGGCTCATATCACCCTTGTGCTCATTATAGGCATCTCTCCATCCCTTCCTGTTTCCCACCCTTGTTACACTGAAATACTGTATTTGTTTGATTCCTTCTTTCCTTCATCCTCCAGCAGTCTCTCCATGTAAGCCCACTTCATTGATCATTACCATCCATGACCTCTTTATATCTAGCCCTTATCTCTGAGTGAATGTTGGATGCTGTGATTTGAGTTTCTGCTGCTTTCTCAAAAAAGTCTTTCTCCTTCTGATACCTTCCCCCAGTTCCTGTTATTCCACACACTAATCTCAACTTAAACTTCTTGCACTTAGCGATGGCGATTAACTCTGTCATCTCCTTTCAATTAAGCAGTAGCCCTTTTAAACTCTTTAAATTGTGGTCTCCGGTCACTGGACACTGTGATCTCATTCTTTCATTCCGTGGGACTCCTTTTAACATGCTCAGATACCTTAACACAAATACCTTCGCTGTGGTGGTGAACATGAGAGACTTGTCTTCTCCATTCCCATGCAACATTACAGCAGGATGCCATTCAGGTCCAAACCCAGTTTTTGTCTTGTGGTAAACAAGTCCTCTTCTTTGAATTGTCTCATTGGTTTGCATTAATTGTGCATATGAATGTGGTGTACACAGTTCAGGCATGATTTGAATACCTAATAAACTCTGATGAGTGAATATTAGAATGTCATGTAGTTTAAATTTATATACTGCAGGCAGTAGCAGTAGGGTAGGAGTCTGTTGTTTAAGACCTGAAGAGCAGTCAGACTGGGAAATTTGAAAATAGTAAACAGGAAGAGCTTGGAAAGACTTCTCTAAATCTTCTACATTCAAGTGGCTTTTTTTCAGAACTTTTTTTCCTAATAACTATCACATTTGTTGTGAGAAAACATGAGGGAATTAGAGTTTTAACAGAAGTAGTACAACTTTTAGTTATTTTTTAGAAGCTGTGAAGTTAAACATCAGAAGAGCTGCAAAATTTCAGGGATATTTTGACACGTTATACTTAGAATTAAGTATAAAATAATAAATACTGTGTTTCTGTTAATTTATTAACCCCCTTGCGTTTGATTATGAACCAGGTCGCAGTTTTAAAAATTTGAACAGACTGATTTTGCTCATTTGGCTTTTTGTTTAACCATATATCATGTTGGTGACTTAAATAATATCATTGTCTGTTGATCGACCTGGCTATGATTTAACAAAATTTTTTTATCTCAACTGCATAAGCACATAACCCTTGCTTCAAAAATAGGGACAGATAAAATACGTAATCTAAACCTAGAACTCTAGATAGGTTACATCCAGGCACTTGCTGTAAAGCAGGTCCTTGCATTTAATTTGAGCTGTATTTGCTTTTGACCTTTATTACGAAGTTTAACTTTGTTATAACACTTTGCCTTATAACACAGTAAAAGGCAGAGAGCTCAAAGATCCCACTAATTAGCCCTGGTTTAGGCTTGCAAACGGGACAGCTGTGCTAGTGTAGCATTCAACTCAAACCAATTAGTTCTACCCAGCGGCAAGGCTTATTTGTGTTCATCTAGACAAGATGCAGCTTTTCTTCCAAGCACCAGGTAGTATTTGTGTACTACTGTACTGCACTGCTGGGACATAATGGCCTTGGCTGTCAGGGACCCATGTGCTGAACACCCTAGCAAGTGTGCATGTGTCATACACTTTGACTCAAGTTTTGACTTTCAGATTAGCAGTGTGGTGCATTATGTGCATTTCTACTCAGTCTCATTTAATTTTTTGCCTTTTCTTACACTAGCCTCCACCTTTGATTCTCATTGTCTACAGAATTACACACAATTTTTCTATTGGTAACAAAAAATTAGCAAGTCACGTTACTACTTAGTAAATCAGTGTGGGGCATGGCAGCACAAAGGAGCACATGGCAGCACAGACCCTGGGGGGAGGAGGTGTCACACGGCAGAGCCCTACAGAGAGGAGTTTGCTGGAAGCTGACTGACAGGGGAGCAGTGCAGCATCACCCCATAGAAGGACATTCAGAAGGTGCATTGCTGACGTGGCAGCATGGGATGGGTTGTGTGGTAGAGAGTTACCAGGAAGGAGATGCTGTGTCTTGGGGAAGTGTGTAAAACCAGCTTGTTCCTTTAAATAAACAATTCAGATCAGGGATTCAGATCGATTCAGATCCAGGAACCAGATTCAGATCCAGATTCAGTCCAAATTCAATCACCGACAAATCAGATTGGATAATGTGATACATAGGAAGCCCTAATGCCCTCTCCTAGGTATATGACATCTTTCTGTGAGAAATTTGACAAAATTTACAAGTAACAGCAGCTTGGAAAGAACTAAAACAACAAATACTAATGAAACTGCCAGTGTCAGGAATTCATAATTTCTAAACTGTTGAGCCTCATTTATAACAAATTGGGTTACTTCCCAATTTAATATATAGTGAGACAGAAAAAAAAATAGTATATCTATCTCTGTACTTGGTGTTCTTATCTCAAGGTGTTTTAACTGTGAGATATAAAAGTCTATGTATTTTTGTGTATATATTTGTATAGCTGAAATAAGGGTCATACTTCCAACGTGCTTTTTTCTTTGTGTTGGTTTTCTTTTCAGTATACTGTACTAGCTGTGGTCAAGATGAAGTTAATGTTCTTGATAAAAGACTCTATAGTGCAGTGTTGATAACAGACCAGCGTTCTGGCTGCCTCTGAAAAGGTCTTTTGTGGTGTCAAGGCTTTCTGTTTTTCCCACTGCCTCCATGGCGAGTAGGCTGGTGGTGGGAAAGGATCTAGGAAGAGACACAGTGGAAACAACTGACCTCAGGTGACCAAAGAGATATTCAGTACCATGTCATATCATATTTAGAGATAAAAACTGAGGGACAGGGGTTAGCCTTGCTTGGAGACTGGCTGGGCATCTTTCTGGTTGTGAGAGGTGATGAATGATTGCTTTTGTATCACTTGTTTGATTCCCTTTCCTTCGCTTACCAAATTGTCTTTATCATGATTAATTTTTCATTTGTATGAATATTATTCACATTCCTTTCATATGACCTAGTTAAAAGCTAAGGAGGAAAGTATTTTAAAAATTTATAGTAATTTAATAATTTTTGTAATTTTAATTTTTCTACCATCTTGCAGTAGATATTTTGGTTTTAAAAAAGCTATTTTTCAGGAAGAAGAGCATCATCATAGTAAGGTTTTCTTTCTAAACACGGAGCTATAACATCACTGAAATACTGTAGGAACAAGCATTTGTCCTATGGAACTATTCCGACAAAATAATAACTATCTTCCTGGTGTCAAGTATATTATATTTCCTTGCTGGAAGTAAACAATCTTCCTAGTGAAATTATAATGAAAACTGTGAGTGGGTTTTATATATGTGATAAATACTCTGACTAATGCTTTAATTTTCTAGAAAAAGGACTGATAAACACCCTAATAAATTGATTGTTATCATGTTTATGATTAATTTTTATGTGTCACTGAATAAATCTACCTAAATACAGGTTTTTGAAATAACTTCAACAGAATTTTCTCACTAGATCTTTGGCCAGCCACATTTGGACATGTACTTTGCAATACTCAAATGTATTTTTTATTTTAGTGAAGACATCTGTAGTTTACCAGTAAAGGCCACCCACTCTTTGTATTTCTGGAGTTTCAGGTATTACTTTAATGTGTTTCGCCTTGTAACAAATGCCTCGATTTTCTTCAGTCTTCTTCTGCCCAAGGGTTATAAAATCTCTTCTCTGAATCACACTTACTTACAATGCAGGTGTTTCTTTTTGTTTTTCAAGGTCTACTTCTGCCTGAAAAGTAGAATACATGTAATTCTCCAGGACCCTTTTTTTCACCTTTATTAGTATTTTTGCCTTTACTTTGCCTAGCTTAAGTGGCTGTGAAGTAAAGCTAACAAAATTACATTTTTATTTTATGTAGTACTAGACGACAGAAATAGATAGAAAAAAAATCTGTTTTGCAAACTTGTCTATCAAAATACAGAACAGCAAAACCTGCAAATGCATATCATATATAATTTTTTCATTAATTCTAAAACCTGCACATAATTGCATAATTGTTTGATAAACCTAGGCTTAAAATGAACACAATGTTGATTTAGGAATTAGATTAACAATAAACCTTGCAGAGTATTTGAGGGGGAAAAGTCTCACTGTTTTTTTTCTTAATTTCTGGGTGTTCATCTTTGCTAAAAATTTGAGCAGGTAGACATTTTCTGAAAACTTATTGTTTTATATTTAAAATTAAAAACTTTGACTTATTTCTGACCAAAGTTACAGAGAAAGAGAAAAATTGATCCTAAACCTATGTCTGTAAAGCATTATTGAAAAATTTAAAGCTGAATCTGGAAAGGCTTTCAGGAACCTGGTGCGGGAGGCAGACTTGTTGGTTGAGATACCCCTTTGGGATAAAGAATGGCTCAGCAGACAGGTAAATCTGAGCAATAGCTCCTTCTGTTCTCATGCCTTTACTCCCATTTGCTCTCTGAAAGCACTTCAAATGGTCTTTAGATTGGTACTATTTTGAAATAAGATTTTTTTTCATCTTATTTTTGCCTTTTCATCAAAAAAGATTTTTTTAAAATGAGTTCTACATGGAAGTCTGCCAGTTTAATGACTGTTTCTTACCCACAAATGCAAGAGAAGTTTAGAAATTATCCAGGTGCTTCTTTGACAGTGTATTATCAGCTGCTAATTTTGCCGGACAGTTTTAAGTGAATTTTTTTGATTCATTCTTTGCATGTGTATTGTCACCAGTATATGAGGAGATTAGGAGGGTTTTTTTGGCAGAGATGTCCACATTAGATAAGAAAGCAAACATCTTAAAGGGATATTAGAAGGAGGTACACCTGGAAAGAAAGCTTGTACTGCACTGCGACATGCTGTGGTAACATACCAAAATGTACGAGAGATATAAGCGTTTTTGTTACCCATAAAAAGCTGTGCTGGGGTCCTAGTTTAACGAGGAACCTACAGACATAATTTTTTAATGCTTAATCTTTCTTTTTCATTTCAGATTCAAACTTTTTCAAATTTTTTCACTCAGCATGTACTGCTGAGATACTGTGATCTGATTTGACCGGTTTCTTTTTTCTTAAACTTTTAGCTTATATGCCTCAGACATATGTTTTCATGTATCTTCATAACTCTTCATCTGGTTATTTTCTTTTCTTTAAAAATGACAACAAAAAGAACCAAAAAATCCAACC
>VZRQ01011254.1:128483-151037 GCA_013397975.1 Machaerirhynchus nigripectus | reverse complement strand
AGAAACCACAAGCAAAAAAAACCCCAAAAAAACCACCACCAACAACAAAAACCCAGAACAAACAAAAAAACCCAAAAAACCCCGAAAACCAAAAAAAATCCCCCCCAAAAAACCCAGCCCCAAGGTGTGCTAAGTTCTGTAAATGAGAGGTAATAAGGTTCAGTGTGTGTGTGCCAATGTCTGTAAAGAAAAGCTGCCCCACCTTAAACCTCAAGCAGTATTCACCTGCCAACACCACTAGTATTTAACATACCAGGTCCTGTTTATTCAAACTGTTGCCACAGGAGCTAGTATTTCAGCTGTGTTTGTTATAGACAGAACGTGCCAGTTTTCAGCTTATCTTCCTTTCCATTCCAGGTATTACAATTGTAGAAGGGCTTTGTCAACAGTGCTGCATTCCCTGGCTTTACGAAATGAACTGTGACTTTGAGGGAGGTGCAGCAGTGAAGATGCTGATGTCCCAGTGCTGCTATTGCAACTGCTGCCTGTTTGATTTTTATTTCCTCTCCCCCACGTACCTAGCAATAAGCAGGTTCATTTTTATAACCAGCAAAGTTCATTTTTATAACCAGCATTTGTCCAAGCAAGAATTTGTGAATGTTGTTGAGAGTCATACAAAGCCAGTTCTCTAAGAGTGAAACTTTAATGTGGAGATACAGTTCCACATAAATTACACACCCCAGCGTGAGATGTTTTGGCATGCCCTGTTCTCACTATGAATAAAGATGGTTCATTTAATCTTGGAACCTGACTGCCAGGCTATAGGCTAGTCTGGGTGGAAGGCTCTCTCTACTTCACCTTTAGATGCTGTGCCAGCTTGAAAAAATTATATCAGAATTCCTTAGGTCAAAGTGAGGGAGCAAGAGGGAGCATGACTGTGGCTAAATGCATTGGGCACCTATTTAGAAGAGGGGAGATCCCAGTTCTGACTTCTGCTCAAAAGGCTGCATGTGAAAGCCTTATGTTAAAGAGTAACTGGAGTTCAGAGATGTGTGTATGCCCCTCACACCAACCCACAGGTTGAGGAGGGCATGGAACACAAACCTTTCCACTTCCTAATTGGATCTTGCAGCCACTGACCGGTTATAGAAAAGAAGGTCATTGCTACCATCTGAAAATTTGTGGATTTTTAAGAAATAAGTCCTCTGCCAAGTACAGAAGAAATGTCCATCTGTGAACCCTAATCAATTCCTGAATACATTGTATAGAATCATGGAATCTTAGACATCTAAAGGTTGGAAGGGACCTTAAAGATCATCTAGTTCCAATCCCTGCTGCCATGGGCAGGGAAACCTCCCACTGGATCAGTTTACTCAAGGTCTTATCCAAACTGGCCTTTAACACTTCCAGATTTGGGGCATCCACAACCTCCCTGGGCAACAGTATCTCACAGTGTCACAACCCTCACAGTGAAAAATTCCATCCTAACATGTAACCTAAATTTCCCCTTTCAGTTTGTACCCGTTACTCTTTGTCCTATCACTACAGGTCCTGATAAAGAGTCCCTCTCCAGCTTTCCAGTAGGCCCCCTTCAGCTACTGGCAGGTTGCTAGGAGGTCTCTACACAACCTTCTCTTTCCTCCTTCTGTTGGGACACCAGAACTGCACACAGCACTCTGGGTGGGGTCCCACAAGAGCAGAGCAGAGGGGCAGAATCACCTCCTTCACCCTGCTGGCCACGCTCCTTTGGGTGCAGCCCAGAACACGTTTGGCTCGCTGGGCTGCGAGCGCACACTGCCGGCTCACGTTGAGTTTTTCATCAACCATCACCACCAAGTCTGTCTCCTCAGGGCTGCTCTCAGTCACTTCCCTGCCCAACCTGTGGGTGTGTTTGGGATTGCCACGACCCGAGTGTAGGACCTTGCACTTTGCTTTGTTGAACTCCATGAGGTTTGCATGGGCCCAGGTCTCAAGCGTGTCAAGGTCCCTCTGGATGGCATCGCTTCCCTCTGGTGTGTAACGCACAGCTTGGTGTCACCAGCAAACTCTCTGAGGGTGGCCTCAGTATCACTGTCCCTGTCACCAACAAAAATTATGAACAGTATCAGCCCTGTATCAGTACCAACCCCAATACTGATCTCTTAGGAACACTGCTTGTCACTGATCTCCATATGGACAACCAGTCATTGACCACAACTCTCTGTGAGGCCATCTAGACAGTTCTTCATCCATCCAGTGGTCCATCCACCAAATCCCTGTCTCTTCAATGTAGAGACAGAGATATCACGTGGAATGGTGTCAAACGCTTTGCATAAGTCCATGTGGGCAATGTCAGTTGCTCTGCCCCATCCATCAGTGCTGTAGCCCATCATAGAAGGTCACCAATGTTGACCTTTGTAAAGCCATGACAGCTGTTACCAACCACTGCTTTGTTTTACATATGCCTTAGCATAGTTTTCATGAGAATCAGCTGGTCTGTACTTCTCCAGTTCTTGCACTTTCCCCTTTTTAAAAATGAGCGTTAGATTCCCCTTTTCCCAATCACTGGGAACTTCACCTGGTTACCACAATTTTAAAAAAATTATGGGTAGTGGCTTAGCAATTAAGTCTACTAACTCCCTCAGGACACAGAGATGAATTTTATCAGATTGTATGGACCTAATAATATCTGATAATATCAACACCTTCCTACAACTCTGAACTGCAAGCCTAACTTCTGATGAGTTGTCATAGAGATTTCTCCCTTCCATGTTTCCTATTGATAGAGAATATGCTATGTGAAGTCTGTCCTCAAAATGCTGGGGGCTGTGAATTACATTCATGGGAGACTGTGGCAGTGGTGGGACCAAGACCCACCCCATGGGCTGGTGTGCACCAAAGTGTTTTCTTGTCTCTTGATTGTCCGCCTTGGAGAACCATTTGTAGCATGTCTGGTTGGAGCTATCTCCCCAACAGAGTGGTCAGACACCTGTTTCAAAGTAGGCACCCAGCACAAAATCCAGGCAGCTACATCTTATGGCTGGAATCTGGCTCTTAAGTTTTAATGTTACACTGCCTACTTAAGGTCATATATGGTAGTTTTGGTGATATTGGGTATTTACTGAACTCCTAGACCTCAGACTAGCATCTTAACTATACTTTCCCCATAACACAAAGCATTAATTGCATTTAAAAGCCTACCTTTTCTGACTCTGCTGAACATTTAAAGAGATTAATGAAGTGTAGTTTTGTGAGTGTTTGCCAGTAGTCTCTATGACATGCAATAATAGCTTCAATAGTTCATAAAATATTAGTAATGTTATAGCACATTCTGTAGGTTTCTTAAATATAGACTGTGTTGAGATACCTTGATAATTCTGAAGCTATTTGTTTTTCACACATACTTGCTTTTGTCTTTACTATTTAAATTGACAATCTCAGTTAATTTGCAGTGGCACTTTTAGTTTCTTGTGCAAATTATTAAGTCTACCCTTTGGCATAATTCAGATATGGTCAAGTCTCCTCAACTCCCTCTCCCAAACAATATCAAGCTGTTAAAAAATGTTGCTTCATACACAGAAATACCTGTGTTCATGCATTTCATTTCAGTAGCTATTTTTTATATTATGAGATCAGAACCAACTTCATCCCTTAAACACAAGTAATTAAGCTCTAGAAAGTGCTAAATAATTTAAAGTAATATTAACTTTCCTAGAATTTACTGTCAAGGTTTTATTCTCTCAGCTAAGAAGAAGATCATGAATTTTCTCTTTACCCCAGATTGTGACCTAAACTAGTAGCATTTTTTGATAAAACAAAAAACCCTTATATATGCAGATCATTCAATTCTGTATTCTGTGTGTAGCTTTTTAATCTTTTGAGGCCATCACATAGCTTTGTGATATATTAATACTAAAATATCAAATATAAGATTATGCTATAAAATCAACCAACCTTTGAAAGTGAAAATTAAATTTAACTAACTTATGTTACTTAAGTTTCTCTGCTAAAGATGTACTTTCTTTGAAAAAAAAGAATTAAGTTATTGAAGAATTAATTCCTTGGAGAAAATAAGCAAAAAACCAAAGAGGAGTAGTGTTTCCTTCTGATTGAAATGAGTATACAGTAATAGAATTATTTAGGATGGGAAACACATGTAAGATCAAGTCCTACCATTCAGCTAGTACTGTCAAGTCCACCACTAAACCATGTCCCCAGGTGCCATATCAACATGTCTTGTAGATACCTCCAGGGATGGTGATTCCACCACATCCCTGTGCAGCATGTTCTAGGGCTTGGCAACACTTTCAGTGAAGAAATTTTTCCTAATAGCCAATGGAAACCTCCCCTGGTGACTTGAGGACATTTCTTCTTATCTTGTCATTTGTTATCTGGGAGAAGAGACCAACCCCCACCTGGTTACAAGCTCCTTTCGGGCATCTGTAGAGAGTCACAAGTTTCCATCTGAGCATTCTTTTCTCCAGGCTGAGCCTCACCAACTGCCTCAGCTACTCCTCATCAGACTTGGGCTCCAATCACTTCAATAGTTCCATTTTTCTTCTCTGGACTCCCTCTAGCACCTCAATGTCTTTCTTTCAGTGAAGAACCCAGGATTTGAGGTGTGGCAGTCACTGTCCTTGTTCTGGTGCTGAACTGTCAGGTGTGGTGCTGGCCACACTATTGCTGATCCAAGGTAGGATGCCACTGGCCTTCTTGGCCACCTGGGCACACCTCGCTCATGTTTAGATGCTGTCAGCCAGCATCTCAAGGTTCTTTTCTACTGGGCAGCTTTTCAGCCACTCTGCCCCCAGCCTGTGGCTCTGCATGGGGTTGTTGTGGCCAAAATGTAGGACCTGGCAATTGGTCTTGTTGAGCCTCCTGTCACTGGTGTTGGCCTGTCAACCCAGCCTGTCCAGGTCCCTCTGCAGAGCCTTCCTGCCCTCCAGCAGATCAACACCCCTGTGCAACGTGGTATAATTCACAAACTGGCTGAGGGTGCATTTGATCCCCTTGTCCAGGTTATTGATAAAGACATTAAAGACACTTAGTCCCAGGTGGTGACGGGATGGAACTCCATTCGCCACTACACTTTGGGCCTGGCCATCCAGGCAGTGTTTCAGTCAGTGAACAGGACACTGGTCTCCTTAGCTTCAGTTCCACAGCTATCTCTCCCAAAACCTGTGCTTTCAGCCAGATTTCCTGTTCTGCCTCCACAGAGGCTATTCTTCCTCACCATTTCCTTGTAATCTGTTTTCCCTAACACCCCTTTTTCTGTACTGCCAATCTACTTAGCATGAACCCCATGTGTTCACCATGTAATGGGTATACCATGGATCAAAAGCAAACATTTTATTATGGTCCTGGCTTGAAAATAACATAATAATCATATAAAAAAATGAATTATCTAATCTGGAAACCAAGCAGATTTTCCTTCATTCATTAGGTATGACAGGAACTTCTGCTGTTGACAGGAAGAGAGAATGTAACTGAACCAAACTGTGTTAGCAAAAACTAAATATAAATACTTGGAACTGCAATCCCAGAGTGTTCAAAAAATTGTTTACAGGTAGCCTCCTAAAGTTTCTACTTCTCATAACCAGAACAGTTCTTAAATCCACTTCACTCCAAATCTTTGATTTGACAAAATTCATACTGTTTCCCTTCTGCTGTGTGCCAGGCAATCACATACAGAGGTTCTTCAATTTTTGTTTTAATTTTATTTTTTTATAATACTGCTGCTTGGGGGAGGTCCATTTAAATCCCTTGCGTACCAGTTATATACTACTTCTGCCTCAACCACTGTAGCACAGCATCCTGAGGGACAGCTGATGGCATGCTTTGCTTTAATTATGAACATGGTTATCTGAATACAGAACACATTTGTCTCTGCTGCTGCTCTGAAATTTTCCTTGACCTGCATGTTGTTTCCAAGCTGCCTGTCTTGCACACATTTATCAAGTGAACAGCTGAGCTTTAGGATGGCTTTTCTCTTTCAAAGTGAAGAAAAACCTGTGTAGGACGATCTTACACCCTGCTCAGTAAAGGGGATATGCTCAGTTTTTCTGACATTATGTAGCAATAAGCTGGTTAGATTTATCAAATATATTTGATAAAAAACCATAAATACAGTAGTTTAATAATTTCTTGATATGTTAGTTGGTCTTGCTGAAGACTGAAAGTAGAACATGCTTCTGTTTGGGTTTTTTAAACAAAAACTGTAAAAATCCAGGAAAAACATGGCATATTTTTGGTGGTCTAAGAAAGCAGCAACTTGTTGAAAATGGTAGCTAAAGTTGCTTCCTGAAATCTGCATTTCATTGATTTATGATGAATTATTCATCAATAATTATTTATTTAATTGAAAATGATGAAATTGAATGGTGCCCACGCTTTTCCTGCAAAGTATACAGTATCTCAAAGAGGATTTTGTACACTTTTTTAGTAGAGGGAGTATCAGAAAATGTGGCACTTAGTTCTGCAAATCAATACCTGTTGGCTTTCTGCACAGTTATACTCCAGTCGTAAGGAGTAATATCAAGATGAATCCATTAATCTGCTGCAGGGGAGCTTAAAAAGATGATTTAGCATGATATAACTACCTCCTCTCATTCTGATAACTGAATAGGAACCAGATGCAGTTTCTTTAGAGAAATATAGAAAACAGGAAAAGATAGCTAGAAATAACTGATGGTGAAAATTAGAGTAGAATATGTGTCAGCTTAAAATCATTATTGTTGCAACTTCTATCCTTTCGCTAGCATATATGTACAATCCCATGTATTTATTTAAGTTATCCCCACAGTATTATACCAATAAATGTAAGTCTAGTAAAATATGCACAAATATATGGATATCAAAGAAATAAACTAGAGAAGGACAGTTTAAGCTCTTCATACTTTGCTGGTAATATATCCATCTTGCATGGTTTGCTGCTGAAGTCAAGGGGATGACTCACACAGGGAAATAAGGCAGTGAAAATCTGGCCCTGATTGACTTCAGATTGGACTTTCCTGGATTGAAATACTTATAATTGCACAGTGGCAATGTAGCTTTAAAAATGTCATGTAAAACTGCAAATGAACTGGTTAATGATGTGACTAGCTTAAGTTTAAAGTAAAGTATTATTTAATTATTTAAAGAAAAGAGTTTGAACTCTTGTTAAAGTTTGAAAGAGTTCTTTAAAGCCACGAGTTGCTCACTGGAACCCCGCAGTTGTGACTTGGTCATTTCAATGTTGCTCCCTTTGGACTGCATTTCTACTGTATGATAGCATAAGTTGTATTTAGGTTAAGAATTTGTTTAAGAAAATCTTTTTCCAGTGACGTCAGTTTTCATACGTGTACACGTACAGCTGAAGTGTCTCTCCTTCTCTGAGGTTAAGCTGTTCTACTCTGCATAAAATGTTTTGCAGCTCATTATTGGTATATTAACCTTAGATGAATTATTGCTATTTACTGAGAAGGAGCAAGATGTTTGTACCTTTGACTATTGTGTCCTAGCTGAACATCTACTAGGTTAATAAATATTCCACAGGTGGGATTCACTTGTCTTTGAATAGATTTATTTTCTTGCCAGCTGTAGTTTAAGTATTCATTTCAGCAAACAAGAATGGAAAATTCCTGCATGTGGAATTTTCCAGAAGTGGGGATTATAGTCGTTAGCACTCTTTTTCTCCAATCAGAAATAGTAAATTAAATCCAGTTTTGAGGATTAGGTGTGATAACATTGGTGACTGTGATAAAGAGAAGTACTAAACTGTTAACAGCAGTATGTTTCAGCTTATTTTTTTGCTAATGAGAAAAGCCTGATCTTTCCATGAAGGTGCACTTCTTCACTACAAAGGAGATCAGTTGTGATGTTGATGTTTTGGAGTTGTGAGCACAATTTTAAGTATCCAACATGGAAAGTAACTTGCTATGTTTGATTTCTGGGTAATGTACCTGAGAGTGTTAAGCTTTGGGGACAACAGGCAAATCCAGGCTGTGCTGTAGACTAAATGTATTCTTTCAATCCCTTTAACAGCATTATTTTGTTGTCAAACATTTCTAAGTTGTTCTTGCAATTCTGTCCCTGGTGCTTTCGATGAAACTTAATATGTCTAAGTCATAGTCTTAGATTTACAGATTAGGTACAAAGAGCGAGAATTTTCCCATGTTTGGGCAGACAGAAGCAGGAATCTGCAAACAAAACATGAGTGTGTTCAGGCTGCCATCACTACTAAGTGTGCTCTCTGGTACTATAATTTAATGCTTTTGAGAATGTGATATATGCCTGTTACTTGGCATTCTCACAAACAAGGCAAAGCCCTATCAGGAGATTGTTCTTTTGCACAACAGTAATGCTTTTGCTCCTTAAGAAAGAGGTTAGGTAATCTTACAGTGGATCAAACAAACAGGCCCCACCTTAGACCTTAGAGCCTCACCTATTTGCCATACTTCCATTGCAAGCACCACAGAGAGAGAGGTAAAAATGGGGCATGAAGTATTTTCTGCAGTCATTAATATTTCAGTTTTCAAAAGAACAAACAAAAATTATTAAGAAGAGCATCTTAGGTAATTGTTCACAGGCAGAGAGGTTGGAAACTGTGCACTTGGCTTTACTAACATTATTAGTAAATATAGGTGTATGCCAGCATCTCCAGACCCAAACATTCTCGTTCAGCAGTTATGTGCTGAGTGCATGGGCAAGTCACCTTTGTACCTTTCCAGAGTTGAAGCTGAGGTCAGCTTTGTTTCAGTCTTATTGTGTTTCCTGGGAAACAGAAACAGTGTAGAATAATAGTGTTTTCCTAAACAGCTGGTAATATCGTGATTGATGGCAAAGTACATTGTATGCCCATGATGTTGTTTTTCCTTGGCTCCGTATAAGCACCATTCAAGTGTTTTTTATAGATTTCAAATACCACATAACTGCTCCTGTTGGAAGTCAGGAGAAATGTAGGAAATCTTTTTCACTAAGCACACACAGAATTCCATTTTTACTTCTCTTCCAAAAATATGCCGCCAGTCTTTCCTGTGTGGTTGGCAGATGCTGCCTTACCTGTATTCCTTATGTGATCCTGTGTTGGAGTGAGAGCTCCTCTGGATCCAGGCCCAGAGGAAAACCAAAGCACAAGAATTGAGTTAAAACCTTTGGATAAGCTGAGATACATGAAATCACACCAAAGTGAAATAGAAATACAGACTTTCAACTCTTAGTAGAAGTATATGCTAAGTGCCCTAAACATTGAAAAGATGCAGCAAAGAGACCTTAAACACAGTTTGTACTGCAGCAGTTTCACCCTTTCACAGAATTTCCTTATTCTAGACAAAACATAGATAGAACTATATTGTTCACATTTTTTAGATAGTGTTCACATGAACAATAAGAGCTGATAAAAACTGTATGTGCAAATTCGTGTAATACCTATGTAAGACTTGTGTAAGATTTATGATCATTAGAATTAGACCAGGATAGGTTAAGAAAAGAAAACTAGAATCGTGTGTTAATTTTATTGGTTAATTAACAAATATAATCCTCTAACTGTAAGTTAGTTGGAACTGCAACTGCAACTGAAACATCTCCAATACCATCAAGCTTAGCCTGCTGTCGCTGCTGCTTTGCCTTACCGTGTATCCCCTTCAAACTCTACCTTCAGAAACTCTGGAACTGCAAAATAAAGGACTTTAGCAAAGCAGCAGCCTCCTCTGCTCTTTCACCCTTGGCCTAAAAGGGAGGGTGTCCCGTCACAGCTCAACAATCCTGGCTTGTGTTTCCAAAAAGAATATGAAGATAAGAATATAAACAGCAAGAATAAATACGAAGGAAATTGTACTTTCCTGGTTTATTCACACAAACAAGCAGAGGTGGAGGGATTTTGAATTTTTCTTTTTTAAAAATTTACCAGGGTAATTAAAAAGAGTGCCATATTTTGAATCTTATCAGCCATTATTCAGTGAATTTGTTGTCATGCTCGAAGAACTTTTATCATTTTAGAAGGGATTAGAAATTAGCTGGTTGTTCACCCTGTTAAAATGATGAAACAACAGTAGAAAGAAGGATGTGTCTACTCCATAAACTGAAATTTTGGTTATATATAAATTCTATCTATATTTGGAAAAAAGTTTGTTAGTGTTATGTATTATTCAGGATTGGTAAAACCAGAAAATCGCAGTAAAAATCAGAGACTTAAAGCAGTCAAATAGTGATTAACAGCCATGGAATACAAGAGATTAAAAGTCAGATGAGGATACAGTATGTGAGTGGTTTTTTGGAAGAGAATGTCTTTCAGTGAGTCAGCCTGGAAGAGAAAGAGAGGAATTATAGATACATGGGGACAAGCACAAGACAGCAGTTAGCATTTTTGGCTTAATAATAAAAGGCATAACTGGATGATAAACTGAGTTTTGCTTAAATCCCATCTGATCCCTAAGTCTAGTACCACAGATTCTCAGATGGAGGAGCTCCTGCATACTGTGGCTTTTCTTGTTTTGTGGGGTAGCTAGAACTTGCCTGCTCAAGGAGATTCACCTGTGTAAATGGCTGTTAGTGCACAACAGCTCCTGTGCTGAATATGTGATACTGTGGTACTCTTAAATAGCCATTCTGCAGAATAAGAGAAGCACTGCTTAGTTATCTCCAGAAGACATTTCCAGGTTAAAAGCAGGGCTCTCTGGAAAAAAATTTAGTTAATAATTTTCTCATCAAAATGCTGTGCTCAAAATTTTAGTCAAAGTTTCTAATGGGCAGGACATTTTATTTTAGTGATTCAAACCAGCCATTGTTGGAAATCTAGAGTTGACAAACTCTATAGAAAGTATCTTTAAGGCAAGATTGCTGATGTTTATCTACTGAACTTAGATCATGTACTAGAAGATCATGTACACTGTGGTTTGTTAAGGTACTTTCCTCAGACAGGTAAAGAAAAATAATTTAAAAAAAATACTCAGCATCCTAACTCTACAGAGCTTTAGAGAGCCAAGCAGCAATGAAACAAGACAATCATACCTGAGCCTTCCAGACAGATGAAATTACTAAGCAAGGGGAACTCATCAGGCAGGAGCACCAATGGTGACAGTGCTCTGGCCACCAAGATGCATCACTTCTCAGCTCTCTCTGTGAGATTCTTACCTTATAATGTGTGACCATTCCTTCTGCTGACCCTAATTAATCCATCAATTAATCAGTCAATCCATACTCTACTTACACCTTTCAAATTCAAAATGCATGACGTGCATACCTTTCTCTTGATATTGCTGCGTCAGCATAGACTTTCTGCAGTGAGGCCTATGGTATGATGGTAAAGGTAGCCAAAACGCTAGGCAAAAGTTGATCATATATTTTGGCACAAAAAGTTACATCCAGCTGGGTGTCTCTTGAGTCAAATACTATGAAGAAGCTAAGTGAAAACCTCCCAGCATGGAAGGTCCTTGATATCTTCTTATTGCTATGGTAGGAAAAATAGAAGTGAAAGCACCACTAGAAAATAGTATGCTAATTTGTATAGGCTGATGTTCCTAATAGTCTCAAAAGAGGTGTAAACTGTAAGCTTCTAGCACACGGTTTAGCATTCCAGGTTTTTTTTTTCCTCAGCATCAGATTTAATGTTTAATTACAAACAGTATGAATGTAGCCCAGTGAACTTTAACAAATCAAGGACAATGTTCATAAAGTGACCCTCAAAGGTGACAGTGTTTAGTTCTGGTCTTGTAGACTTTTGAAGTTAGTTTGTTTAATTTGGGGCAAGTTTATATTCATGAAAGAGAACTGTATTTTGGCTTTGGAATCTAGATTGCTGGTTAGCCACCATCCATAATTAT
Organism: Machaerirhynchus nigripectus; assembly: GCA_013397975.1. Classification (NCBI taxonomy): domain Eukaryota; kingdom Metazoa; phylum Chordata; class Aves; order Passeriformes; family Dicruridae; genus Machaerirhynchus; species Machaerirhynchus nigripectus. Next base: position 139,320 of record VZRQ01011254.1, on the reverse strand, counting down.
AGTATTACTTATTAATCTTTGTAGCTTTAGGTCAGTAGAAGTCTGAAGTACAGACTTGCATGGCTTAAGCATGAAAACTTGTCTCTTTTTCTTTCAAGTGACAGATGGTTTTAAAAATAAGCACAGCTACAGCATGTAATACTTGCATCATTTTTTGAACAGCCCATTGCAAAGTGCTTAAAAAATTTTTGAAATCTCTGTGTTGCAGACAGAGGCAGTGAGAGGCAATGAAGCAGTCTTTAGCTTCTGTGGGCCTTTACATTAGGACAGGGCAGAACCTGGACAGATTCAAACCTGGGTTCCTTCAGTCCCAGTCCAATGCTCTATTTACTTAATGTAAAAAAGATCACAATATAAGAATATTCTTAGTAAAAAATCTCAATTTTTGTCTTCCAAGTCTATAATCCCACTTTGTCTTTGAGACAATAACCAAAGTTAAGATCTATACTACATTCTGAGTGTCTTTTCCAGAAATTTATTTCTCTATCAATTAGGAATTTTTGAATGATCCCACTCTGAGGAAGCATTTCTGTCTTAAACTTTAAAAGCTTCCCATTGACAAGAGCTCAAATTCTCTGTTAAATTTTCCATTAAAAAGTAGTTTCACTTTCTGAGAGTCTCTGCTGGAATTCAAGTCTGTGAAGGTTTATTCAGGGTTGGTATTCAATAGGCAGTATTCTTCTTGCCTGTTTTTAAATTGGTGTTATGTATTCATTGTTAAGATGTTAATAGTTAATCAAGGTTCCTTAAATAATTGTAGCCACTTTGAAACTTAATATAGATAAATATAAATATAGGGGAGTTGTTATGTTTCTCAAAATAGTTCACTTGAAAGTGTTTAAAATTCTGCCTGCAGAGCCCTCTCTCATTTTCTTATGTATTTTCCTAGGTTTTTTCACAGTAGATAGGATGCTAAATTCTTACCATAGGGCAGACACACTGTAATTTTCCATGTGCTACTGAGTAGTTTATTGGAGATTTGGAATTAATCACTTAGACAGTTCTGTCTCATAATGTGGTTTAGCTGTTAGTGATTGACCAGGGTAAGTAAAGAGTTCTTAAACTATTGGTGATGACTTTCTGTAAATTAACAATGCCATTAACCTCCACTCAATGAGTTATTTTCCTGAAAAATCTCTCCCGTGAGAAAGAAGTTAAAACCATAAGGCCAAAGAGGTTTTACTTATGGTAGCCCTTGCAGTGCTAAAATCATGCTGTGGCTACATATAAATATCTCCCCTTGTTTCCGCATATAAATTTACAGAGACTGAAGTGAGTAGTTGAATACTTTAGGGAGCTATAAACAATTATACTGGAGCCAGAAGCTTCAATCTTTTTTCCACAGGAAAGAAGACTTTTCCTTCTGGTTAGCAACTGGAACAGAAGCAGGCAGAATTGGTGCCAGTGGTTCCATTGGTAGTTTTCCCACTAACCAGAGGAGGGAAAAGGGGCAAAAGGAGGAGGAGGAAATAATTTTTGAGGAACATTAATTCGGGTCCACAAGCATAATTTTTAAATAGTCTCCTGTTCTTCTCTTATTCTGGAAAATCCAAACTACTCCAGTAATTATAAACCATTCACAATATACAAACTACTCCAGTAAATTGATGTATCTTAACAACTAACCATATTTTCAGCTTCAATAGTGAAGACTGGAGGTAGTTCATGAATGAAACAGCCATAGTATCCTGTCTCCAGACAAATTACCTGCCAGTAGGAGAAGGTATGAAATGATGAAAAATGTTTTCTGATTACACTGAAAAACATTTCTCTCTATGAACTCTGCATATAATAAGTAGAAATTATGACTGTTTAGTTGATGAAGGATTTAGATAGAGCTCTTCCACTTTTTCCTTCTGAGGGAAAAAAAAAGAGAACAATTACAATTTACTAGGATGAGGGCAGGGATGAGATGGAGTTTTGTTGAATATTTCACTTATTTGCAAGTTACATAAAGAGGTCAAAACTGAATAGACTGTGCTCTGTGTCTCACCAAACTACTCTGTTCCTTTTCAAGTGGTGGCCATATCTTACTTTCAGTAGAAAACACTAGTCAGGGAAAAAATGGTGATAAGGTATCTATTGTTTATATCAGCCTGTGAAAAGAGCAGCAGACTTATGGGTTGTGTTTTGTAAATTGGTAGGCAAAAGCCATATTTGAAGTCACAGTGCATATATAAATCAAACATAATTTCATACAAATCTTTTCTGGAATTTGAGAACCTTCACTCATCACTTAATTTTTAGGTGAGATGAACTCTTGTCTGGCACTGACAGCATCTGCTATTATAATTTCACTTCCTAATTTGATACCTGTACTCAGTGCATATTACTGCAAGAGTATTTTTCAGTCACTTGGTCTTTCTTTCTTTTTTAAAGCAACATTAATTTCAGTTTCCTCGTGGGGAGAAATGGGAGATGGTTCAGTAGAACACATACCTTTCCTGCTTACATACTACACTATACTACAGTGCATTGCACCATACCCAAACACACGACACCATTAATATAGTAGCCATATTATAGCTTATGCACTTCAGATATTTGCGTTTATAACAATCACCCATAAACTTAATTCATCACCCCGTTTGTATATGAATAAATTTCCACCTGTTGCTGACAGCTAGGGTACTCTTTTGTGCCCAGAGCACCACTGACATACTCAGTGCCCGCTCCTTTGGGAAGTGCTGTCTCCTAGCAGTTAGCAGGCTTTTCACCTGCACCTTCTGCCTGCAAATGATACCAAAGTCCTTTGTAACTGTATTTGTAACTTTTTCTTTCCTTCAAATGCAAATAAAAAGACACTAAAACTCAAATGGAAAGAAAATGAACATTCTTATTAAAAGCATGAGAGATGTCTGTATGGTGTCATTCATGACATTTATTACAGTGTCTCAAAACTGACTAACCAGCCTCCAGCTGTGAATTAATTCTCTTTAGTGGCACAAAAAATGTGAAAAACATTTAAATTTACTGACTGGATAAAGCTAATACTATTGCTTCTATACTGAAATTTCCAAATACATTTTGTAGCATAGTTGTCTGATTATCTGGAAAAAAAATATTTTAAGACAAGTAGAGACTATTTAAACTTGGCTGATAGCTGGCAGTTCTTGCCACAAATACCACTAAAGATTCTCAAATAAAAGTAACTTAAAGCTCCATATGCAAAGACTAACACATCTCTGATGAACATAGGTGCCAAGTGCAGACTCTCAGCATGGCAATGTTTTTACTTAGCTGTCCTCTGACATTATTCTGCCAGAGCAGAAACACATATTTGGAATTAAATTTTAACTTATCATGCAACTAATAATTTATTATTTTTTTTGGAAGAAGGTTTGTTGTGTTTTTTAACTAAGATGCAACACAGTTTTGAACTTTCTGTGACATTGCAAACAAGCTTTTTATCTTAGAGGATAGTCAGTTTGAGAATAAACTCTTTTGTAGGTTATTTAAACATGAAAAGTCAACTCCAAACTAATAACTTGTTGAATGCAATTGTACTGCTTCAGTATATTGTCATAATTTTTAAGGGCTAGGTAACCTCTTTTGTGTGGTTCCTCAAAGCATGAGTAATATTAATTTTCTGTGTCATTTGAAGTTGCTTCTGGTTTATTTCTTTGTAGCCCTTTCCTGTATCTACCTCTGGTGGTTTTATACTTCCAAGTATTTTGCTTCTATGCCTAATTTTAATGAAATGTTTTGATTGTTAAACTGGATATTAGGAAGAAAAGAAATCAACGACTTCAAGTGAGGGAAGATGGTGGGAAAAGGGAGACTAAAGGGGAAGCCAAAGAATATTCATTTTCAAGTCAGCTTCTCTGTGACTCATGCTTCAACAGTCTGACTTAATTCCTTTGTTAGGGTCAGTTTAGGACTAGAGGAAAAAGGTTTTAGAAGAATCAAAAATATGGAAACGTGCTCGACTGCTCTTGGAGCATAGAGCTTGAGATGTCATTGCCCAGCAGTGTCCTAATACCAAGTGCATGCTAAAACTAGATTGTCCTCCAAGTTTTGTGGCTTGCTAACCTTTCAGAGATGCCAGCCAGCTCATAAACTGATTTTGTCAGCCCTGCGCAAAGAACATTACCAAACCCTTTCAAAAATGTCTTGTAATCAGGACCTGAGCCTAGAAACATCTGGGCTTCAGGAAAACAAGTGGGCTTCAAAGATTTCCTTCTCCTGGAGGTAATAACCTATGACTTTTCCTCTCCAGCAGTGCTCTGATTCAGACTTTCTAGAAATACTGTATTGCAAAGCCTCCAATTAACATTCGTCCAATCCTCTGCAACTTTATTTCACCCTTTAATTTTTTCTTAATGCCTCTTCCCGCTCCCTCATCTGTGCCAATCATCCCTTCCTGCATCATTTAGTCTGATCCCAAAGAAAATAGCAGTTTTGGTTTTGTTTGGCATGTTCTGTCACGTTGTTTAAATATAGTGGAAAAAAAAAGCCTTTGAGTGAAGGTAGATTTTTGCAAAAGTGCTTCCTGGGACTAAGAAGTTGTGTGGGATTTAAGATAATATAATGAAGTTTCAAAGGCACTACATTTCTGGGATAATATAGCGATTAGTGTGATAAAATTAAGATAAAAATAAAAATTCAGAGATAAAAACAGGAAAAATAAAACTATAATTATAAAAATGTACTAATTTCCATTGCACTTTTATGTCATTGCTATTGAACTGCTTACTTCAACATGAAATAAAATATGTTGTTCTGTCAAATAGTGGAATATACTATCAAAGATAATAAAGAGTTGTTTGGTCTTTATTTAGTTTGTAGTAATCTCTTCAGAATTGTCTTTGTTTTCACATACTCACTGTCGTCGCAGTATTACAGAAGTGATTGCCTGCTGTTTTTATTTTATTTTATTTTATTTTATTTTATTTTATTTTATTTTATTTTATTTTATTTATTTATATCATTTGACATTTTTGGTGTTTTGTTTTGTTGGGGTTTTTTTGGATTTTTTTTTGCTGTTACTTTGTTTTGGTGTTTGTTTTTGATTTTAGTTTTCCAGTCAAAGCAAACATTCTTTAATTTTGTTTGAAAAACATGTAGGGTAAGTTAGGGGTTTTCAGAGCAGAGCGCTGTCTATTTACCCATGGTCTTGGTTAGGGGGATATGAGTTAATACTCCTGGTAAAATGATCAGTTCATGGCCTTTTTTCAAGCTGACATTCATCTTTTCTGGAAAAGAAAGTTATAAAATTAGCCTAAGTATACTTGAATATGAAGAAAAGATCACTATTAATGTGCAGCTTAAAGAAAAAAAAAATCCTTTTTATTCCCAGAAAACCCTCCTGTATTTTAAGTGTAGGAATTCCATTTTGTATAGCTGGCTCAAAAGATGAACTGAGACCAAAGGTAGGAGGTTCAGCAAGACCAAGTGCCAGGTCCTACACTATTGCCACAGCAACCCCATGCTACCCCTACAGGCTGGGGACCGCATGGNGGGCAGGAGTGTTGATCAGCTGAAGCGTATCGGGGCTCTGCAGAGGGATCTGGAGAAGCTGGATCAGTGGGGTGAGGCCAGTGGTATGAGGTCCAACAAGGCCAAGTGCCAGGTCCCGCACTTGAGTCACAACAACCCCAGGCAGCATTACAGGCTGGGGGAAGACTGGCTGGAAAGCTGCCAAGCAGAAAAGGATTTTGGCCTGCTGGTTGTCAGCAGCTGAACATGAGCAAGCTGTGCCCAGGTGGCCCAGAAGGCCAGTGGCATCCTGGCCTGGGTCAGCGATAGCGTGGCCAGCAGGACCAGGGCAGTGACTGTCCCCCTGTACTGGGCACTGCTGAGGCCACACCTCGAGTGCTGGGTTCAGTTTTGGACCCCTCAATTTAGGAAGGACACTGAGATGGTTGAGTGTGTCCAGAGAAGGGCAACAGAGCTGGGGAAGGGTCTGGAGCACAAGTCCTGTGAGGAGTAGCTGAGGGAGCTGGGGTTATTTACTCTGGAGAAAAGGAGGTTCAGGGGTCACTCTATGACTCTACAACTCCAGGTTTTAGCCAGGTGAGGGTTGGTCTCTTCTCCTGGACAACTAGTAACAGGATGAGAGGAAATAGACTCAAGCTGTACCAGAGGAGGTTCAGATTGGACATTAGGAGGAGTTTCTCCACAGAAAGAGTGATTAAACATTGGAATGGGCTGCTCAGGGAGGTAGTTGAGTCACTTAAGGAAAGACTGGACTTCGTGCCACGGTCTAGTTGGCATAGTAGTTTTCAGTCAGAGGTTGGACTTGATGATGTCAGAGTTCTTTTCCAATCTAATTGATTTTGTGATTCTGTGTGATCCTGTGATCCTGTTATGATACATGTAATAGTGCACAAAAGTATAGTAAATCATAGGAATTGCTGAATTTCTTGGGAAATGCTTGATGGCAATCTTCCTTCAGGTTTATCTAGACAGTGACAAACCCACTAGAATACATATGATGGTGGCAGATTTACAGTTACTTAGGTGACTTTCACTTTGACACAAACAGATGTGCCCACTGAGAGGCAGTCTTTACCCACACTCCAATTCAAATACTCAGAAGATTGGCATTTCTTAAATTTCATTCATGTAGGATTTTTATACTTATTCAATGTAGATTTTATTTACAAGTAATTTACGTAAGGAGAAAATGAACGGGAACTTTGTATTTTAGTCTCTAAAACATTTTGAATTGATGCTTTCTCTTAAGCAGTCATATCAATATCTCTAAAATGCTACAGGTACTAGCCAACAAAGCATTAAGTAACAGGGTTGAGACTGTGAAAGGGAAAAACTATGAACAGAATTTTGGGATCATTTGTTCTGCATAGATACTAATTTTTGTAACCTTAGAGTTTTACATTTCTACTCAAGACTCAAAAATGCAGTAAAACATAGGAAAATAATATCTTTTTCAATTATATAATAAAAAATATATATTATATAAATATATATAACAATAATTAAATATATATAATATAATAATATATAAATTTATGCTTCACAACAAGGAATAGTTTAAATGACTAATCCTGTGGAGTAAAAAGTAGAACTTATGTTTTTTTATTACTTTCACATTGCTTCCAAATATTCCGAGTTTGGTTGCAGACTTGTGTGCAAATCAGAGAAGCAAAGGAAAATCTGCAGTCAGGGACCTGGGTCTGTGTAGGAAAGGTTTAGCCTGGCATATGCTGTACACTAGGTCTTTTAATCCATTTGCCTGATTTTGTGTTTTCATGCTGTACACTTACATCCAGTCAAAGGCGGAGACATGCATGTTCAGTGGGATATGCAAAGTTATATCATGTTTCATGCAGCAATACTGCTGTAGCTGCACTGTGTTCACAGCACAATTTGTAGGACAAGATAATACATTTTTTTGCACCAGTAACACAGTTGTAGAAACTCGATAAAACTTCTAATTTGCCTACATTTTTAGTGATGAAGAACTGAAGAAACAGATAGCGTCCCTCAACTTCTGCATTTCTTTACCAATTAGGTGCTTTACACAAATTTGCTACCCACCAAATGGTCAGTTTCGTCCACTACCAGTGACCCAATGGAGCCATGATGGAAGCCTGCAATTGAGAAGAAATTTTAGGAGATCCCTAATTCTTTTCTTACCAAATACTTCTTCCTGAACTCTGTTATGTCTTGGTCCACCTGGCAGGTTTAGAGGAAGGTTGTTTGATTTACTCTGGGCTGTGTGCTGGAGAAACAACAAAATTCTGAGGAGGTTCAAAACAAACTTTTATTTGCAAACTTTAGAACACTAAGGTAGAGTAAGGTACTTGGCAAATTTTAAAACAGCCCAGAGAAAGTAAGGCACTTCACGAACTTTAACTTATCCAAACACAACAAGGCACTTAACAAGGCATTGATTGGAATTTTTTAGTCTGGCTTACAGTATATTTTGAGTAGAAGAAGGTAGGAGAAGAAAGAGAGAAAGAGACGGAAAGGAGAGAGAAATTTGTATAGTCACCACCTGAGGATCCAGTGTGGTCTCAGCTGCTTTTAAATCCAGGGAAGTGGAACACCCCAGTTTGGCACATGTGTCATCATTCTTTTATCTGCTCCTGTTCCCTGGGACTCTCCTCCAGACACGCACCTGCACTTTAATGTTTCCAGCAGGGCCACATGGTCAGCATACACCATTTTGGACTGGAACAGAGGCTGATTTAAGGCACCAGGGGGCCTTAATTGGTGAGCCGTGGTCATCCCACTGACAGAGCTCACCCTGGTCCTCCCCAGCTTCCCACCTTGTTCTTTTGAATAAGTCCATGGGTCTCCTAAAAATTCCCATCCAGGTGGCCAAGGAATGTGAAAAACGAAGCATATGAACCAAATCTTACCCAGGGACATTTTATTTGTCTGGCCTTGGAAAGAAAGGATATGCCTATGAAATCCTTTCCTGGCAGAGATAAGTACACACTTCTGCTTCAAACTGAACTCGGGCAGCTCTGTCTAGCTGCAGTTAAGAGTAGCCTTGTATTCAAACTAATGTGGGACTTGGGCTCTCAACAAGACTTATTTTCTCAGGTATTACTCAGTGTTAGCCAAACTATGCAGCTTTTATCTGGACCTAGCTCATATTCAGCGGACTATATTATGAATATTCAGTGGAATGCTCCTGCTCATATTAAAGCACAAGGCAGATGAAGTCACATCTGTGTAGAAGATGCAATACAAATTAAAACTGACCTTGCACAACATGGGCAATGGTCATGCATGGCAGAAATTCTCTCCTCACTAATGCCAAAGGGCCCATGGACATGAGTCTGGGCTATTTGCAAATGTGGCCTGGAGGTGGATGGCATAATGGGGAGGTGGAGGGAGCGAGTGTGTTGGAAGATGCCTCCACGGATGAGATTAACCGAGGAGCAAAGGAAATTGTTTTCTTTGAAATGACAAAATGCAGTTTTGCTATGGTGTCAAAAAGCAAGTAGCATGTAATCAATGCAAGTTTGGAGTTCAGAAGATGTTTCAGTGATGTATTTGACTTCATGAACATATTAAGAAGAAACAGAAAACCAAAACATGGTGATAAGGTCATTTCAGTTAATAAATTAATAAGCTGCTTTATGTACATTTGGCCTTCTGGTGTTGATTAATTTAACACGTGTGAGGGGTCGGAGGAAAGCAGTTGCTAATATTAGTATAGTCAAGCATAGGAATCATTTGAAACACTTGGTCACAGTAAAAACATCCCTGTTTTTGTAGGAACAAGAATGATGTTGAAACTAAATACAGGAGCAAGCTCCATACGGAGACAGGCTTGAGGTGTGTGAGTGTTTAAGACAAATATCCTCTGTGTTTTGCTGGTGTTGCAATAAAAGACGCATAATTGCATGTTCCTAGAAAAAGAGAGGTTGCAGAAGAAGTGCTTTTGTTTCTGTCTTGAAAGTAAATGCACTTAATTGCTTTAGAACTATCAGTTAAGCAGAGAGGATATTTGCTTTTTTACATGTGCTCCCATATACAAAGCTGCTCTGCTCAGTCTGTTTTCATTGTATATGTGATCTAAGTATACACTTTGCAAAGCTGTTTTTCAGAACTCTGTGTTCTGTCAACTTCTTTTTCCCTGCAGAATTACCACACACACCTGAGAAATATTCATCATTTTGGGCCTGCTGAACTTTAACAACTCTAAGTTGTGCAGCAACTGACCTGCAGAGGAGCTGCAGTCATCTGAGAGAAGGAATGTAAACTGGGCTAGGCAGCTATCTGCTTAGAAATAGCTCTTTTTAAAGAACATAGATCAGAAGTTCTTTGGTTCTGTCATATCAAGTTAAAAAGTAGTCTTTGTGCAATGAGTGGCAGGAGCATATCCAGTATTTAAAACAATCCCAGAAAAAATTATTAAGCCATGGGTATTTATCCTTCTCATGCTGAATGCTGTGTGTGAGTTATGATTTGAGAGGCATTCTTCAGTGCACAGCAATATACATCTTATGAAGTCGCAGAAGATTTTCTATTCTTGCAGCACTTTTTGGCACTCAACTACTGGTACAGAGAGTGGTCTGGATACCAGTTTAACTATAATTAAAAATATGATCATTACATATGACAAGCTTTCTTCACTGTTGTAGAATGTACAGTAGAAGACATTATTTTTGAACCTGAAAATTCCTTAGTGTCTTAATAACCTGTTAAATACATTATTGTCTAAAAGCAATTTTTGTGCAAGAGGGTTGGTTGGAAATTAATTTGAAATGTTTTCAGTTTCTTTTTCTGGTGTCAGTTTGACACAATAATACAGAAAGTGGTTCAGAAATTGCTCCCCTATTAGGAATAATATTGATAGAAATAGGCATTGGGTCAATGTGTGGCTCTGAGGCTGGTGTAATTGGAAAAAAATGGGTTTCTTTCATCATGGGATGATTTATTCAACACCTGGTCTACTGACATGTGATGGGATACATCTTTATCAGAGGGAAGAAAGAGCTCTAGCACAGGAGGTATTGGAGCTCATTGACAGAGCTTTACACTAACTTGGAAAGGGAAAATACCAGGCTTAACAGTGATGAGCAATGGGATCTCTCAATCTGCTTCAGGAGGTATTGGCTACAGTATACCACACCTGAAATGTTTCTACACTAATGCACACAGCATGAGGAAAACACAAGAGGGGCTCAAAGCTTTCGCTGTATCCCAGAGATCTGACATCACTGGCACAAGTGAAACCTGATGGAATGAGTCCTGTGACTGGAGTGCCCTGTTGGACGGTTCCAGGCACTTCAGGAGGGACAGGCAGGGCAGAAGAGGCTGGGGGGTGGCACAGTATGTAACAGAAGGGATAGAATGTATGGAGCTCATAGTTGGCAATGGCACAGTTGAGAGCCTCTGGGTTAGAACCAAG
>VZRQ01011254.1:105598-128235 GCA_013397975.1 Machaerirhynchus nigripectus | reverse complement strand
TGGCAGATGAAGATGGGTTATCTGGGTTATCTGGGTTATCAGCGCCCTCCTCGCAGGGACAGCAGGGTGGGCACGGCAGGCAAGCAGTGGGCTGGGGCCATTCAGTGCTTCCTCTTCCCCTCTGGGCACTGCTGACCAGCCACCGGAGACCCAGACCAGCGCGGGACTATTATCTGCAAGCCCGCTTACTTAAAAAAAAGAAGATAGTGTGATAATGTGATCTGTATTCTCATTATATATATGAGAAACTATTACAGAAAACATTATATTCTCTAGTGTTCATTGGAAGGTCTAGTCCCGAAATATCGAAATAATGTAGCAGGCACTACAGAGTAATTTTTCAGACCTATTTCATAGGCATGTGCTCTTATTCCAGAATAAACACTAGTGTATTTTAAATAACATTGTGTGAAGACAATTGGAATAACAGTAATTTTAGGAATGACTGATTTTCTCTGCAGTTCATTTTCACATGTTGGCAGAACCACAGAGAACAAGTCGTAGCTGGATAAGGAAGTTTCTGTGTTTGTGTTTCAAGTGACTGAAAAAGTGATTCGGTCTGTACCCCTGAACAAAGTCTGTGGCAGGAGGATTCACCTCCTGAATTCTATAAATACTTGAACCATGTTCTGGAATTTATTTTTACAATAATGTTTGTGTACTAGAAGTTGTACTTAATAGCTAATCTATGCTATTGCTTTAGGGTAGATACAGTTCTAGGATCCTTATCTTTTTGGCATATTTAGTGCATTTTTCTTTGTTTGTTTTTATCTAAGTTAATGCTCAGAGTACTAGTGACCCAGTTCCTTCCCCCATTTGTTTAGACATGAGATGAGTCTGTAAAGAATAGATAACTTATGACTACTAAGACATTATTTAATGCTATTTAATAATCTACATTAGCTGGCATGGTCTCAGTGATTTTATTATACACATCTGAAAACCCCTATCTTCAAGTGGAATCACCTTAACTCTTTACTGCTTGTTAAAGCCCATGCAACTACTAAGTGACAGTGATTATTGTGGGTTAAAAATTCAGTCTTTCCACTAGCACAACAAAATCTAAAGGGTTTTATTTTCTGCTTCTGTTAGGTAGGGAAACCTTCTGCTGCTCTGCAATCATGAAGCCTTTTGCACAGAGAAAACAGCAGTTAAAGCTTTATATATGATAAAAAAACCCCAGTTATACTGATCACTGAATTCAGAGAATCACAGAATCAGTTAGGTTGGAAAAGAATCCTGATATCATCGAGTCCAAGCTTTGACCGATCACCACCATGTCAGATAGACCATGGCACTAAGCGCCATGTTCAATCTTTTCTCTAACACCTCCGGGGATGGTGACTCAACCACCTCCCTGGGCAGTCTATTCCAATGTCTAATCACCCTTTCTGTGGAAAAGTTCCTCCTACTGTCCAACCTGAACCTTTCCTGCTGGAGTTTGAGACTGTGTCCCCTCATCCTGTCACTAGCTGTCTGGGAGCAGAGGGTGACTCATACCTTTCAGGCAGTTGTAGACAGTGATAAGGTCACCCCTGACTCTCCTCCTGGCTAAACAATCCCAACTCCCTCAACCAATCCTCATAGGACTTACCCTCATCATTCTCAAGGCTGTATTTAGAAGGAATCTGGATCAGATATTGCCACATATCATTAAATAACCAAACATTTCTTTGATATCATAGGTTAAAAATAATAGTAGAACTAAGTAATTTATCTATTACCACTTGTTGAAGAATGCTTTGTTTGTGTTAAGGAAATGTGTTTATGTTTTAAAATCTTCTGGCAAAACCCAAGTTGCTTCAATTGAATATTCTTTCCTCTGACACCAGACTTAGAATAGCTCTTCCAACCAATAAATAAAGACAGATCCCATAGTTTTGTGAAGACCTCTCTCTCTATATGTAAACCTCTGGGGTTTTTTTGAGACTGTAGACAGCGTGCACTCTACCAACAGAGGTACTGCTGAGAATAATAATCGTTTACTATCACCAGCCTTCTGTTAGGGGTTGCAGTTTTAGTATACCTGCTTTTTGATCTGCGTATGCAGCCACTGATTCTATAAATATGTCTCCGATTACCATTAACAGTTTTACTAGGAGGTTTTGCTTAACCTATTGTCTTTTTAAAAGACAATAGAAAATAGATAAAGAAAAGGAAGAGGCCCTCAAGGTGATTTCAGAAATGTCTAGAGGGGCTAATATTTAGGCAGAGGTTTGCTACTGAAGCATTATGAAGCCAGAAGATGCTTTTTGTCTGGAATTACATCTTTCGTATTTCTTTTATAAGGGGATAAATAAACAGTTACAGAATCATAGAGCTATTTGAGTTAGAAGGACCTTAAGGATTATTTATTTTCAACCCCACTGCTGTAGGCAGAGACACCTTCCACTAGAGCAGGTTGCATCCCTTTCCTCCAGGATGTGGACTACAACACACAGCTTATCCTTCACAACTGACTAGCCTCGTAGAAGAACATGAGAGCCCTTTTCTACCATGCTCAAAGTGCTATCCATGGCTGCACGCCGATTGCATTCTGACCCCAGTTTATGGTGCGTCTGCCCTACCCTGTGCTGTGACTCCTACAGGAGAAAATCTGCAGGGAAGCAGGTGGAGAGTTGCACGTTACTCCAGCCAGCATCTAGGTTCTGTGGAGTAATTTTATATTTCTCATCTTCAGGTTATTACTAGATTATAAAAAACTAGAATAGTTCTGATTGGAAGGGACCTACAATGATCACATAGTCCCATGCCTGATCACTTCAAGGACGTGTAATAGTTCAAGCATATTTTTAAAGTTGTTCTCCAAATGCCTCCTAAACAGTGACAGGCTGGGGGCATTGACCATGGGACATGGGGCACTGACCACTCTGAACCATTTACATAAAGGATCAGAGGTTATCAGATGTGTTTCCCTTGCAGCAGTTTTACTTACCCAACGTCACATATCGTTAAACCTGGATGGAGTCCTGAATTCAGTTTAGGTCATGTTATAAATGGTCATGTCATCAAATTTGTGTGTACTTTTTGCAGGAAATTTAAACCTGAACTTTAAGAAAAACTCTATCCAGAAATGTAGGAAGTGAGAAGCCACATTTTTGAAAGCTTTTCCTGATATACCTCATAAGTGAATATAGATCCAATCTGAGAAACATCTAGAGTAAATTAATGTGTCATGGTAGATCTGCTCAGGTTCTTGTCTGAGCTTCTAGACAGAAAACAATATGACACAGATCTTACTGTAGAAAATCAAAGTCCATCAGAGGAGCTTGTTTTGGACCTGCCAAATCAGCACATTCAGAGCAGAGCCCTGAGCTCTGTGTGAGCACTTGAACCTGGAAAAGACTGTGGATAAATCTGTGATAGTTTTACAAAGAAGATTTTTCAGCTTCTCTTTGCATCGTTACATTAAAAGTCTTGTGTTACTGTGAATCTTGCAGCAGGACACAGGATGTCTCGCTCTTGTTCTGTAATGAGTAACAAAAGCAACATGTATCTTTGTTGCAGATCTAAATGAAGGTGATAACAAAAACTCTTTATAGGAAACTATGCCAGATACATTTTTCTGAATCTGTACATAAAACTAAATGAGTTAGGATCTGCTAAGAGCATGTTAGGCCTTATTTTTCCTCAACATATTCTTTGTAAGGAACAGTATGATTGGAGCAGAAGACAAACTGTGTTAGAGGACCTCATGCAGTTGGGTGCTTGTGTCAGGCTTGTTTTGAGGAGGGTGTGAGCTACCCCAGTCTTTCCCCAATAGCTAACTTCAACTGCATAGCCAGCTGTGTGCTGCTGTGTTTTGCATCATGGTGCCTCACACCCTCCTACCCCTACCCTGCACCCTCAGATTGCTACCTCTTTGGTCAAAGAAGCAAAAAAATGTCCCTGAGCCAAAAATGGGAAGTGAAGAGGGTAGGGATGGAACCCAGCATGGAACCAAATACCATCCTGCTCAGCTGGGGGAAAGGAGTGAGTAACATATGGTTACTGATGTCTAATCAGTACTGAAAATGGTTGCCAGTTCTGCTGCTGCTTAAGAAAGTGTAAACATCTTTACAAAAGCACTGTGGGTCACTGTTGTAAATATGATTTCAACATTTCAAGGTATTTTATTTTAGTTAGCTGTTTGGATTTTCTTACAATGTCAGTTTGAAGTGATATAGAATAAACAGTTTAAGCAAATAAATCATAAACATAAAAATAGCTCTAAAATACAAAATCCACACAAATTATAGAGTAAGTATATCGTGCTGCTGTTCATAAGGTACTTATTTTTTAATATCTATGTTCACTGACTTAACTGAAGACAGAAATAAGGCTTAACCTGTATGTATGTGGTTTTTTGTGGTGTCAGTTACAAAGCACTCCTCTCAAATAAACCACTTAATGACCAGTGAAGTTGTTTAGCAGTCATATAAATGCACAAAGGAACTTTAACTGCTTATTTTAGCAATATTAATACAGAATAAATATGAAATGAAAAGTTATTGAACTTCTACCCCAGTTAAATACAGTGTTTTTAATCTTCTAACTTATATAACCTTTTCCTCTGTGTTCTGATACATGCTGTAAGTTGTATTGTTACTTTTTCCGGAAAGAATGACTTAGAATATTTGCTGGTGGCCATGAATCTCTCCAGTTTTTTGTACATCCTTTGTAGGTATTTTTGTCCTGGCATTTAATATCAGAACACAAAACACAAGAACACTTGGCTCACATCAGTGCTGTCCTGTCCTACCGAGCACCAACAAAAAGTATGATTCATGTGCACTATTATTAAGCAGTGTCCCTGTCTTCAAGGGGGGAACCCCTTTTTTACCCATATAAAGTAAATTCAAAGCATAAGAGAGCAGTTCAGTGAGGACATGAGAGTTTAAATATGTTTATTTGCCTATGTTATTGTTCATTGCAATTAAGTCCAACAAAAGGAACAGCACTTTAAATTATGTTTTTTGTACTGTTCCTCTATTGAGATTGGATTTGTATAATCATAGATAGCACCTTTTCTCTTCTTTTTTAATATAGATACATATAAACCATCTCCATAAGGCAGACAATCTCCATGTAGACAATTTAATAAAATTGATAATAGATAAAAATGTTTAATGTGAAAGAAATAAATGACCACTGTTAGGATCCATTTCTGCAAGATATATAAGAAGGCATTTCTGTCTAGAAGAAGAGACGGTCTAAAGCTTTGTGAGTTCATACTGTGAAACAGCAATTTACATAAATTGCAAAAATGTGGCATAAGTATCCTGACATGTTCCTCACAGGCACACTCCAAAGTGTTTTAAAAGAGGTGACCAATCGCTCTGTGGGTTTCTCCAGGTGAGAAGGATCTTTTTCTCAGCTGCAGGAGGCCAAGTGCTTCCTGCTGAAATGGGAAAGTGAAACTGTTGTGAGCAGATTTGTCAGACCTTAGCCCTGTAGCAATTTACCTCTTCCAGGGCTAAATGTTTGTTATTCAGCTGCTTGATGCTTTTATATTTTCTGGGGCTAGCCTCTCCACAGCTCCTTCCCCTAAAGCATTGCAAGGTGTTCTCTTTCTTTTTTCTCGACCCATCACAACATGCTGCCTTTTCGTCACTTCTTGTAATTGGGTAAGATTATTGCTCTCAGATTTATTCTCCCCTTGTGAAAACATTTTTGAATTCTTAAAACTATAAATTATGTTTTACTGCTTTATTATTTTATTTTTACCTTTTCTTTTACTTACTGCCCCTGGGTTTTAACATTTGCAGTAGCAGAGCTGAAACTTCCTGTTTTACACTTGTTTACTTCCTGTTTAACCACTTCTGTGGCTAATATTGCATCAGATAGACTTAGGTCTTTGTAAAATATTTTTTTTTCAGTATTTACTGCATTGTCAGGCTGAAAAATTGCGACAGAACATTAAGACAAACTGGTTTGAGTTGACTGGAACATGGTTAATCAGTTACCTATGGTTTTCAACAGATAGACCTTCCTGTCCTCACTGAGTGTTGCTCATTCTCTGAATGGAAATACATTATGTGATCTGCTGCAAAATGCAAGGAGAAGAGTTCTGTTTAAATTTTTTCTTTTTTTTTTTTTTTTCTAAAAAGGAATATTTTTTTCTTTCATCACAGTGCTCCAAATTCATCAGTTTCATTGCACTTCTTTGAACAGTTCTGAAGTATTTTCACATAAACCACTTAAAAACAGTACTTTCCAAACAAGTTCGAACTAGTTTTCAGTCAACCTCATAGTCTGCATTTCCAGCGCAGAAGTCAAAAACTCATATATGATTATATATATATATATATATATATATATATGAGTATATATAATACCAGAGACAGAGTCAAAGGCTTCACTAAAGTCCAGGTAGACAATATATGTTGCTCTCTCTTCATCTACCAGGCCAGTGACTCATCACAGAGGTTAATTAATCAGGTTGGTCAAGCATGACTTTACCTTGGTGAAACCATGCTGGCTACTCCTGGTGATTGTCTCATCCTTAATCTGCCTGCAAATTGTTTGCAGGATTAGCTGCTCCATCACATTCCCAAGGATGGAGGTGAGGCTGACCAACCTGTAGTTGCCCAGATCCCCCCCCTTGTGCTTCTTGAAGATGCAGGTGAACTTTTGCTTTCCTCCAGTCTTTGGGCACTTCCTAGTCACTGTGATTGTTGAAAGACTATTGCAAGTGATCTTGGAATGGCAACAGCCAGCTCACTCTACATTCATGTGTGCATCCCATCAGGTCCCATTGTCCCATGTGCTAAATTATTCCCAGACCTGACCCTCTTCCACCAAGGGTATATCTTCCTTGCTCCAACCTTATCCCCTAGTTTCTGGGATGTGGCATCCCTGAAGGCTGGTCTTACTAGAAAAGTCTGGGGCAAAGAAGACATTTAGTACTTCCATGTTTGTTGCAATGTAAAGATAAGATTTGTTTCCATGCATTATGTGCTGTACCCTCATTTTAAAGTCTAACATATGGTAGCATTTCAGCACTTACCAGGACAAAGTGGAACGACTACTGCTCTGTATTGCACTTAGTTATTTTTCATTCATAATTCTCATTTCAGTTTTCAGACAACTTACTTCTCTGTTGATTTTTTTTCCCTGATTGGTATGGAATTTCTTCAGTCTTCTGGTCTTTCCTGTTTCTCTTTTGTAAAATATTTAAAAAGCAACTTAGACTCACTGTTTTCTCTATTATGAGGCCAGGCTAAGGTTTGCTAATTCTTAACTTAGAGTTTAATAAATTCTTTAATCATTAGAAAGCTCATTGATTTGCTCACATCATCAGCTGGCATCAGTGAATAAACTTTGTACATTTGGTTGACAATAGTCATCTTCTTGTGTGACATTTTTGATAAGCTTGGTTGGTTGGTTGGTTGGTTGGTTGGTTGGTGGGTTGGTTGGTTGGTTGGTGGGTTTTTTTATATAAATGAAGGGAGAATAATGTAAAATTTCTGGTATAAATTTGCAGTGAGGCAGGAAAAGTGAGTATATTAGATGTGACTCCAAACAACAAAAAAAAGTTCAATCTTCACATCATCAGAGCAGATGGTGATGTAAAGGTCACCACCGAGATAAAGTCAAGATGGTGTAGAGTTAGTAGCATGGAGCGAAGGTTACGGTTACCAAGGGAGAAGGAGCATCCAAAGGATAGGTGCATTCACAGTTTGAAACAAAAAAGCTCCCAATCCTAACTTTGAAAAGACTTGTGGAATACCTTGCAGGTCTCACACCAAGTGCTTTTAAACAATCCTTTACTTCCAAGTGCCATTATGTGACTGGAAAATAATATATTAAGAGTAATATATAGCAAAAAAAAAAATATTGGCAACTGGAGGCCCATTAATATAATATCAGAAGCATCTAGGAGTTTAGAAAAAAATTCTGTCAAAAGTCAATAGTGATAAATGAAGGAGAGAACAGGACTCACGTGTGCTTATACTTAGATCCCACCAAACTGGTCTGATTGTTTCGTTTGATGAGATAAATACAGTAAAGTACATGATGTATCACATAATTAAAATAAAATAATAATGGAGGAAGATTACTTCAGGAACTCAGATCTGAGACTAGACAGACTAACGGGAAAAGACAGCTAGGAGAGAGTGACAATAAGAGGTGTTGTACTGATCCTAAAGTCCTGGTTTGTGGGACAGAAAATAACATGTCCAGGCAAAGTGCACCAATGGCAGAAAGTAGAGAAGTGCTGGCACTTAGGGGTAACTACTAAGTGTCCACAAAGTGAATAGGTTTGAAGACTGAAGTGTGAAATACGGGAATATTTTCTAGAACACGTTGAACAGTCATAACTTATAGGCTAACAGCAAAATTCTGTCCCAAGAGGTAGTTGATTAGAAATAAGAAGGAAAGCTGTGTGTACCAGATATCACTGAGGTATTACCATGTGCCAACCTAAAAAGCCAACTGTATCCTGGCCTGCTTCCAAAGCAGTGTGTCCAGCAGGAGAGGGAGGATTTGGCCCCTCCATTCTGCTCTCATGAGACCCCAGCTACAATCAAGTCTGAGGTCTCCAGCCCACAAGGGGCATGGACCTGTTGGAGTGAGTCCACCGAGATGATTAAAGGGATGGAACATCTCTCCTATGAGGAAAAGCTAGGAGAGCTGGAATTGCTGAGTCTGGAAAATATAAGGCTTTAGGGTGACCTACTTGTGGCCATCCAGTACCTGAAGAGGGCTTACAAAGAAGACAGTTTACAAGGAGAGAAATAGCTTACAAGAGTATGTAGTGACTGGACAAGGGGAAAGGATTCAAACTGACAGTAAGTTTTGATTAGATATTAGGAAAATATTCTTTACTGTGAGGGTGGTGAGGAACTGGCACAGATTTCCCAGGAAAGCTGTTGCTGCCTCCTCCCTGGAAGTGTTCAAGGCCAGGCTGGATGAGATTTAAAGCATCCTGGTGTAATGGAAGGTGTCCCTGCCCACGGCAGGGATTTTGGCACTAGGTAATATTTAAGGTCCCTTCCAACCCAAACCATTCTGTAAATCTATGACTGTGATGGGAAGTTTTTGTATGGTATATAGGGAGATAAGAGAACTTCCGGATGAGAGTCTTGTGAGACCTCTTCAGCTTTTCACCATCCAACCCTAAGTGTTTTCATGAAGGATGGAATTGGTATGTCCAGTACAGAGGACAATGAAATTGGTGTATAAACTGCAAAGACGTTTTGCACAAGGACAAGTTTTCACATGTGTGAGCATACATTTCAGTATGTAGGGTTACTGTGAGAAACAAGGTAAATTGATCTAGGGAGATGCTCTATGCATGGGGCTAAACTGCTTTTGCTGTCCAAATCAACTTAGGCATCTCTACAGAGTACAGTGTTGTGCAGTGGCTTAATTAACCCTGAAAAATGGACCCTGAGGGAGAGTACTACTGCTTTCCATGAATTCATGATAGTACAAACCCCAAGGAGGAGGGAATCCTATGTAACCTGAGAGACCTAAAACAGAAATAAAAACGGATATAAACTGACCATGGAACAGCACAGGCTGGAAATTAGGAGCAGATCTCAGCTAGCAGAGGAGTGATGTTCAGATACAGCCTACCACTTGGAAACAGCAGTACAAAAATACTCTTCATACAGGAACATACAAATTTGTGAATCATCTCATGTTATTCATTTATAGTTTGGTGTTGACAGCTTAGATGGAATATCCTGGTAATAATTTCCTTGAAGTAATTGCTAGATAACTGTCTTAAGGTTTTAAAAGAATTGCGGTGTCCTTTGATAACTGAATAAATGATTGTCATATGGGGGCCCTGTCAGAGAGCCTTTTGCTGTTAAACAGAAGTGCATTTATTTATCATATTTTATTTTTTAACTTTTTTTTTTCACATTGTCGAGAGGAACCTTTTGAATGATATGTTGTCACCATAATTTTCAATGCAGTATGGAACCCTCGCAGTCAAATTAATAAAAATATCAGCCTGCTACTTGGGTGATTTAAGGGACTATCCTTTAGTTAAATCATTTTGGGTCAAGACTGATCACCTTGATAAATATGAGGAAGAAGCATTGTGTTATCATCTCAGCATAGAACTAAATATCAGTATACAGAGACTGAAAAGGGCCATTTAAACCATAAGCTCTCTGTTAAAAGAGCTCTGGACAATTGGTATAATAAGGAGCATATGTTTTAAAGATCCAAAAGGGAACAACTTGTTCCAATAGATGGCACATATATTTGTTTTTAAAATAATAAGTTCCTTGTTACAAAAGATTACGCCCTACAGGTAATAAATAAGTGAGATACAGAATACATGAGGCAGCTAGGTCTAAGGAACAGTTTTTTTGGAAGACACATTTCTTTTGGTTTGAGGGCTTTCTTGTGTTATAAACCAACTCTTGTTTGTATCTTCTGACCAAGATGCAAGGTAATGAGCCTATGAAAATTTTATATTTTACCGTTCTTAGCTTTTTAGCCTTTTTTGGTTTGTTTGGTTTTTTGTCTAAAGTACTCTAGGGCCACTAATTACAGTGAATTCCTAGCTGAGGGATTACTCCAGCCATATTGCAGTCTTTTTCCTTTAAGAACAGTCAGTTTCTATCAAAGATATGCATTTTTAGCAAATATTTGGACTCTTTGCATTGTTTTAATTGGAAAACTATTGATATATTGATATACTCCTCTTTTTTATATGCAAAATCTTATTATTATTGAAGCACAGGAGAGTGTTAGGAATTACAGTTTCTTGGTTATAGATGCAAAATGCTTTCAAGCCAACATTCAGTCCAAAAGGTGTTAAAGACATATGTCCAGGACTCTTACCAGTCTGCTTTTGTGTTTGCTTCCCCTCTTTGTTTTTGTCTCTAGCCTAACAGTCTCTCCTCGACCTATGTACAAGCCTTCTGAGAACCAAAGGTGGTAAAGCCTTTCCACCCAAATGCTTGTTGTCAGTAGATGCATTTGCTCAAGTTTTACAAGAATTAGTACTGGTAGTGTTTGAGAGAGCTGGTGCTATGGGGTTGTTTGCACAAACACTTCTTGTTTATCCCTCATGGGTGGCAGCTGTTGCAAACGTATTTCAGTTGTCTTTAACCCACTCCAGATGATGGGATTTCTTTTAGCAGTGCCAGAATTTGGCAAAGAGCAGTCTATATTAAGGTCTGTGTTAACCTCTTAACAACTGAATGGTTATGTGGCCATGGTTAGATGCCAGTTCCCAGCAGAAGATTGATAAATCCCACATAAAATACTTAAAGTGCATTTTTTTCCTTTAGATATTGAAATGCCTCTCATAATTGGTTTTAGTCCACTTGTTCCCCTGTTGCTCATTGTTATTCTTCCATTTCATGGTGAGGTAACATTATCCTGTCTTTATAAGGGTATTTTTGTGGTAAAAAACCTGTGTAAGGGTTACCCAGTACCATACAACTATTTTGTTGTAAATACAGTTTTCACATGTATGCCAAATCACTTAATTCACTTTAACTTTCTTACCTATCCCATCTCCTGATTTTATGTACATAAAATCGGTCTGCACAGCCCATTAATTTCTGTTACTAACAAGTCAATGGGCTTTTGGTCAAAATAGTAGTATTTTTGTCAGGGAAAGAAAAAAGTTGTCAGCACAGTGGATGAATGGAACCTTTCTTTATGTGAACACCTTAATTATTTTATGAATTTTGCTTGTAGAGCTATTTCTTCTCTAAAGAAATTTGCAGGAGGAGACCTTAAGGTTTCTGAGTTGTGTTTTAATTTAAAATGTTATGTTAAAATTTTCTAGCTGAATTCATTGCAGTCAGAGTTTAATACCTTTGTTCCTTAGACAACATATTGACTACTTATCCAGCCAGCATACAGTCCTTTGACATTTGGCATGCCCGTGGAAAAAAACCCAAATTATAACTGCCTTGTGAATGTGAAATCCTGGTATGGTGTTAGACAAAGGAATAAATGCTTCCTCCCTTTTGTCTGGTACTACTGTCCTATGGGATGAGGTGTTATATTCCTACATGTCTGACAGCCTGAAGACAGTAATGCCTCTTGAGTTTATTTGTTTACTTGATAACATATCTGGTTTTACTCAGATTAGAAGATAACATCTCTTTTAGTTTTATGGAGGAAAATCTCCACCCCCAATTACAAAACCCATGTCTAATGTTGCATGGGAACAACTTTAAACAATCAATATTGAGTCTCTCTGCAGTCTCGTCATATAAGGGTGCCGTGTGTTAGAGGAGAAGCCACTGCCTGAACATTCTCACACCATTCAAGGAGTTACACATACACTACCTGAGACTGTCCCTGCTGGGACTGGGGTCACTGCTGGGACTGGGGTCCCTTCACAGAGGGCAGATCCAGATGGCCCATGGGTGCCTCTCCTGACTCCTTGCCCATACATACCCTCCCTCTCAGGTGTGCTTCCTCATTCTTCAGGCTCGACCCTTGGTTTCTCATAGCAGAATCTTGGGTGTCAGAATTGTAAAAACAAGCAATTTAAGAGTGGTACAGCACCTGCTAGTTGGCAGAGCATGGGAAATTAAAAAGCCCTTGACTTAGGATAAACATTACCTAGCAACAACAAGAACATCAGTGCAGTAACAATATTCTATTCCATTCCAGCCAAAAACACATCTAGGTGTAAGACCACAGCTTGTCACCTAAGGCTTCTGCAAATCCAGCTGCTCATGCTAAGCAAGTAAAGAAAAAGCAGCAGCATACTAAATCAAAGTAATATAACTCAATGTAACTCATTCTAGTTAAAACTTACTTGTCTATTACAGAATATCCCAAGTTGGAAGGGACTCACAAGGATCACTGAGTCCAACTCTTAAGTGAATACAGAGACTGAACCCACAACTTTGGCATTATTAGCACCATGTTCTAACCAGCTGAGCTAATCTCAGGTCATATTAAACAACTGACAACAAAGAGATATTAGATGGTCCGCAAAAAGTTTAAAGCTGGTTTAGGGGTTGACAGTGTTTAAGCATAATTTCTTTTGAGTGAAGTTTAAATGTCCAAGATATCTTTCCTGAGTCTCTGACATAGTAATTCAGTGTATGTTTTACTTCCAAATTAATTTTCCCCCTTATTGTTAATATTAAATTAATATTGCTTAATTCCAATATGCATGTATTCATTTTCTTCCCCTGCAGGTTTCATTTCTGGCCTCTGCTTACATAAGCCAGCATATTTCAGAGGAAAGCTGCTTTGCCCTTGCATCTGTTACCCATTACCTTTACCTCTGTCAGTTCAGCTGGATGCTTATTCAGGTTGGTATCTTAGTCCTTTTTATCACTTCCCCAAAACACCTGTAAAAGTAACAGATAGTTAAACTGTATTTCTATTTTATTGTAGTGCATATATATACATGTCTGTATATCTATATATAGAGAGAGATACAGAACACTGAAATTCAGTGCTACTAGAAGGCCAAAACTTTAGATGGCTTTAATTAAACCTGGAGTGACACAACTCCAAGGGTAAAAATACAAACACTATAAAAGACTTTTTCCACTAATATCCATTGCAGCTATGTGAGAATGTCCTCATCTTATTCTATCCTGTAAGGAAGTTACTGTCTCAGAACAATGAAGAATTATTTTTCTTAGTTAGTAGTATTTCTAAATATCCCTTTTTGGTCTTTTGAAGCAGTCTCTTACAGGTGAAGCGTAAATGTAAAGTACACTCTAATTTGTTGAGTCAATGGCATTTTAATCATTAAACTTGTATAACATAACAAACATACCTTTACAAGTTTGCATTAAAATACAGAATATATGTATTCATGATTATTGCCAGAATTTTTATAGAATCATAGAATCATTTAGGTTGAAGGAGCCCTCTAAGGTCAAAAAGTCCAAAAGTTAACTCAGTACTGCCGAGTCCATGACTAAACCATGGCCCCCCATCCTTTTATCCAGGATGGGATCCTTTAAACCCCCAGCTCCCTCAGCCATTCCTCATCAGACTTGCACTCCAGACTACTCACAGCTCTGTTGATCATTTCATATATTACAGAACAGTAAATGGTGGAAAAAACAATTAAACTAACATGGAACACCATGAACAATCAAATTAGTTATGGAAAATTACTAGTTGTTAGTCAAAATAACGAGTTGTGGTGTTATTTGAAAAAATACATTATTATGCCCTCATCTAGAAATGTATATTTAGCACCAATATGTGAGTTAAGCAATTTATTTGTCTGTTATTTTAAGAGGATTTGTTCCCAGCACATTTATTATACCATACAGCTTTATATATGCAGCTCGTTACATTACAATACAAATCCTCCAACATGCAGGCTGTCAGACCAAACCAAGAATTGCAAATTAGGCTGCATCTAAATACAAGTTTCTCTCCGAGTAACATTTGTGTGATAAGTGGCATTTTCCTGGGATATGTCAGGCTCATTTTCATTGAGAACCCTAGCAGCCTCTCCAACAGCTCAGCTGTGTTTGTTAGCCTTAGCAAGCTACATGTAGATGGCCTCAATACAGCAATTTGTCTTCTTGGCAAATGATGGTCTCATAGATTAACTACTCTAAATTATTTTGTAAGTTGTAAATTATATTCTTCACAGTTGGCCATTCACTTTATTCCTAAGTTGCTTCAGAGCTCTTCACCATTTGCTAATTTGGACAAAGTAATGTTTTTAAGTTTCTTTTTTACTGGGATGTCTCAAGCTCTAACAACTCAGTGTTTGATAGTATTTCAACATCCCATTCTATGTGTTTTACATTGTGTTGAGTTGCAAAAATTACTTATAATGGCAAAAAAAAATTGTATGACTGTTAATAGTTGGTCATTTTTATGCCTGTAGTTGAAATCCAGTGTTATTTTTTTGAAGGTGACTTTGGCCAAATCCTAAGAACTTGCGTAATACATTGCTTTCAGTGGAGCCTCAGGCTTGTGTTAAATATGAAGTCTCTTCATGGAAATCTGATAGGACAAAAGTGCTTAAGAGGGAATCCATCAAAGCCTGCTGGGTGACGAGCTGCCAGGAATAAAACCCCTTCTTGTAGCTACAGATCTTCAGCTGAGAGTAATTCCTGAACTTTAATAGGAATTACTTTCCAAAAGGAAAGAAAGAATCTGAAATATAGGTCAATCCAATCATCAGCTACAGTTTACTCCTCTTGGCTGGGAATAGGTCTTGAATTTATATATCTCATTATGGAGTGAGCAAGCTATATCAGGGCACAGGAAGGAGTGCTGGGGACATCTCTGTGCTTGAATTGGTCCCCATGACAACTCTAGAAAAACTTGTGGATCCAAGGGGAAACCAGACTGATTTGGGAAGTCTAGATTCTACTGATCTCTGAATGGCAGACTTAAAAGTCTGGGAAATTAATATTTGTATTTCTCAGCATAGTCTACTTTATATACATCACTTGATTTGAAAACAGAACTAATAACATATTTATACTTAAATGGGACTAAATACTTATGTTGGGAAAAGAGCAAAAGTACAGGAACAGATTCTGTGTCCTTTGTGCAGTCACTGCTCTCTGTGAGACTGCATGGCATAGTGCATACACTTAATCACTGATTTACATCATACATATCTGCAAGTGACTGCCTTGATCACGGGATACAGAAATGGGTGAATGCGATAACCAAGTATCAGCACTGGGCAGGCACATGGAACTGAAACATCCATAAAATCCAGGAGATTTTAAGTGATCAAAAGGTGCTGTAGCAACATTTCCAGGCAACAAAACTCTATAGGAAAACACAGATTTAACAGTACAGTCGGACATACACAGATTCATTTCTGTGGTCCAGATCAAAGATCTTCATTTCTAGACTCTAGGATAACTTCCTCACCATTTTTTTTTTTTTTTGGTAATCTTTCCATCTTCTGCATAGTGCTAGGTATAGTAATTACGCTTAACATTTTATCTTACATCAATGCTCTTTACAAAACAATTTATGTACAGTGTCATGTTTTAATTCTTGTTCTCTTTTTAGCCTCTTGTATTTGTAGACATATTCAATGTCAGTATTTCTGCTACAAATGTAGGTACTACACCTATATTGACTGCAATATAAGGATGGAAAGGATCTCAGAGGTCACCTGGTCCATTTTCAGCATCAGAAAAAAGATCACATCAAATCATCCTTGCTTGTCTGTTTGTTGCTCTACCTTTGTATTGTATGGTCTTGTTTCTTGTTTTTATAGGCAGAATTTTTAAGTCACAGAAAGCTGATAGCATTACCCAATTTTTTAAAGGATGAGGTTTTCTTAACTGCTGAAGGAAAGGAATAAGTAAGGTGCAAATGGCTCTTTATGGGCCTGAAATACTTGCCTTATATTAATGTCTGAAATTCGGTAGTCTTCATCCTGACAAATGTCCCTTTGTACAATTGAGCAGCATAAACCTGTACCTTCAAATACTTTTATCTTAGGAGCACATGCTAAGTGTGTCTTTCAGCATGACAAGGAAGCTAAGTTTCTTCTCTTAGTATTTTCTAACATGTTGCAAAAAGTAAGTTACAAAAAAAAATTAAAAGCTGTCTATTGAGGTAAAAAAATAATTCTGTAGTTCTCAATTGCCAATTCTGACACAGAGTAAAATTATGGAAAAATATGATTCTTTGTGCTTTCTCGAGCTATTGCTATAGGGAATTAGATCAACAGTGAAAGTGTCAGTTCAACAAGCAAACCAGAATGAAAGTCACGGATCTGCTATCATCCATAACTGAATCTTTCTCCTACACTGATTTAACGGCACTTTAAATATTTGTGGACTGCTTAATAGCTTCGAAAAAGGAATTATATGAAAGCGTACAATTATTATAAAATGACCCCTCCAGCTATTCATAAAAAGAAGAAAAAAGGAAAATAGAAGTTTCCTACTGGATTGGGAAAGACTTTATTTAAAGTATTTCGCACCTGTTATTTGCCATATATCCACACATTATCCCAGGTGGTGAGGCACTGGAACAGGTTGTCCAGAGAAGCTGTGGCTACGTCATCCCTGGAAGTGTTCAGGGGTGGTTTAGAGATGAGACTTTGAGCAACGTTGTTGTCCTTGTTTAAGAATGGTTTTCTCCAGTTCAGTGCTCCCACCGAATCCATGCACTGCTCGCTTGCTCCCAGCCTCCCCCTCTCTCTGCCCTGCCTCGGGCTGGAGAGGAGAACTGGAGGCTCAGAAGGCAAAGATCATGGGTTGAGATAAGAACAGTGTACTGGAAACAGCGGTGAGATAAGGAAACGAGCAGTACCACAATACTAATGACAGAAGGTACAAGAGGTGAATGATTCACACAGAAACACCACCACCCAACTGCTCCCTCCACCACACTACAGTCACCCAGAATGAACACCTTCTCCCCAGAAGAGTTCCTTCCTCCAGCCCCCCACAATGATGGGAGGTGGTATAGAATAACCTCTGGGTCCCAGCCATGGACACTGCAAAAATTAACCCTGTCCTGGCTGGTACCAGGGTACTGGTCTGGTGGACAATGTCCCATGGTAGGAGGTGTGGAACTAGATGGTCCCTTCCAACACAAAACGTTCTAAAATCCTGTGATTATCACTAAAGATAAATGAATGAATAATTTTAAAAAATAAATAAAAGCATCCCACGTTTTTGAAGGCAATTTCCATTAATTGCCTCATTTTAAAAGAAAAAAACCTCCACTGAAATTCACATTGTCTCATTAGAGTGTTATGTGAGTAAACAATTATTTTACATTTTACATCAGAACAAATCCCAACTTGCCCATTTGTTCTTCCACCTGAGCAGCTGGAAAGTGGACTGTACGTTTTATTCTTCTGTTGAGCTGGTTATTGTTGCAGCATGGCAACAGGAAAGGATTTGCTAAAATTAGCTCCTCTATTATTTAATTGATAGTATTTTGGAGCATCAAAAGGGGTTGAAGATAAGAAGTAGTAATTATCAAAATACAAATGTGACTGTGCAGAAAATGTGAATAATCCAACCTCGCTTATGTCTTTACAGCAGCTGTGGTGTTAAGTGTTATGCTGTGATAAATGAGGTGAGATATCTAAATATGGCTCACCAAACACAAAGCAAAGACTTGAGGTATGATTTCATGGGAAGCAATTTCAGTTGGATGGCTGAGACCGGTGTTCACCAGATTGTCAGAATTAGTAGAACCAACAATCCCTGAGTGTAATGACGTATATCCATTCAAGGATTTTGCAGTCTGGATGTGCTTGCAGTGAGGCACAGCCTAGCCAGGACTATGAGGGCATATAATTGAAGAGTGTTTATTGGTGTAAAGTAACAGAGAGAATTTTGAAGGAGTTTTCAATCCCATGTAAAAGTGAACAGAACAACCAATCTTTGCACAAGCTATGGATTTTTGTCCAAATACCATTTTCATCTGTTTAATATTTTATTCCTATGCATATTCCTATGTCCAGCAATGGAATTAATAGTTTTTCTGTGTTCTTTCAACATACACAGCATAGTTGCAATTATATGGTGCCATATGCTGTGGTCTTTTAAGGAAAATAAACTTTGGCTTTGTTCATATAGCACTAATCACCAAATGAAAATCAAAAAAGACATAATTATTATATAATTAATATAGTTATATACACTGGACATAGCTATGAAATGTCATTCTGTAAAAAAGCATTTAAAACACTTACTAACCTTTTTTAAACAAGTTGTTAGCATGCAATGTGCTTTATTATCAATGACAGAAATCATTGTATATTCATGATATATAAATTACAGAAAAAAATCTGAAATGATCGTTAACTAATGAGACCTACATAAGGAATCCAGAAACAACTAACAAAGTACTTGAATGTGAAAATTAAGTGTTCCTAAACAAAGGAGTAGACAAGCCCTGGGCTGAGGGAAATGTGCAAAATTTTCTCAACAAAATAATCATGTTGCATTGTCTTGTCACTGAATATGAATTTTTACATATCCTTACTGTAGATGGCTGAAGATAAAACATGTGACATTATTATATGAAACCCTTGAGTAGACCATGGAGAGAGATGATTATGCTTGGATAGGGATGAATGAGTGCCTGAAGGTGCCTGTCCTGTCTCCATTGAATGACAAGTCATGCTTAAAGGCACAGGCTTGAAGGGTTTCCTTACTCATACTACCAGTTCTTTCAAGGGGTTTCAGCTATTCCACTTCATTTTGATTCATATATGGTTTTAAACCATATTATGCTGTTCGATGATGAGTTGATCTTAAGAAAACACAGACTGTCTTGGAGATACCTGTGAACTTATATTCATTTATTTGCATTTTTTTTCTCAAATTCTTATACATATATTACACAAAATCATAGAACCATTGAAGTTTTAGGGGTGCCTTGAGACTGTCTAGTGTAACACCCTGCCTCAAGCAGCTACGGCAGGTTGCCCAGCACCGTGGTTGGTTTGGTTTTGATTATTTAAGGACACATACTCCACAGCCTCTTTGGGCATCTTGGCCCAGTATTTGACCACCTCCACAGTAAGAAAGCTTTTTCTTGTATGCAGCTGGAGTTTTCTGTATGTTAATTTGGGCCCATTGCCTCTTGCCCCACCACCATCGTTGAGAAGAGTCTGTCTCCCTCTGCATCACTGCCTCCTATCAGATATTTGTGCACATGGATATGATCCCTCTGAGCATCCTCTTTCCAAGCTGAACAGTCACAGTTCTCTCAGCCTCCCCTCACAGGAGAGGTTTTCCATTCCTCAGTCATCTTCATGGACCATTGCTGGACTTACTCTGTGTCTTCGTTGTACTGCTGAGCCCAGAACAGGATCACAGTTAAAACCATCGAAAGAGCTTAGTGTGTTTCCTACAAGATACGCAGACCTGAACAATAACATAAAAATATTAAATACAGATCAGATTTAGAAATACTATATGCCAGTCTTCTATGTGAAGGTATTAATATCCAAGAAGAAAGTGACTTTTGCAACAAAAAGCTATTTTTGCATTGCAAAAATAGTGTTTTCTACCAAACAGGGTGTCCCTTCCTCTATGTTAGTCTAATTCACAATAGGTATATAAATAAGCATATTTCTTTTATAATGTCTTTTCATTACTTAAGGAAAAAAAAATGAGGACAAAGAATTTTTGTTGAAAAGCGTATACTTTTCAACAAAACTATTTTTGTTGAAAAGTATACATACACGTGTACTGGGCCAGAAAAACGCTGCATTATGGGCTTCAGAGTGATTCGGTTTTTGGCATAGCTTATCACCACCAAGTCTACTGATTGTTTTTGTGCATTATTCTTCAGGCTGTTAATTTCTGGTATGTCCTTGTGATGAACGATGAACACACGGAGACACGCTATCTGCTTTACTTCCTCTTGAGTTGGGGGCTTCCAGCTTTTGTTGTGATCCTTCTTCTAATTATCCTCAGAGGAATCTACCATCACAGCACAGCACAGATTTACGGCCTTGTCCACGGTGATCTGTAAGTGTTTCCTTTAAAAAGCACGAACTAGGCATCGTGCTATCTATTTTGGTTTGTACTTAATTTTCTTCCATGTAAAGAAGGGGGTATGCCCACAGTCAAGTGCAGAAATGGACAGGGGGATTCCTCATTTGGTGGAGATGAGGCAAGTATGTCACACATACTCAATACAGCACTTTCTGTGCAGTTGGGCTTGTTGCAGTTTCTCCATTCTGGCAGAGCTGGCTCAAGCATGTCTGCTCAGTGACTAAATTATTTCTTTTTTTCTGAGAATAGGCAATTCCAGACTAAAGGACAGAAATGGCTTCTGCTGCAGAATGAGCAGAAGAGCATGGTTTTCTTCCATTTAATTTCTGTGATAAGAAACCTCAATACCAAATCAAGCCTTAACACCCCCCCCCATCTCTTATGTTATTAAATATGTTATTTGCTAAAAAGTGTTGCTACATTATCATGTCAAATATTTTTCTTGAAGTGTTTTTCTTGTAATAATGAGTATGTTATATTCCAAACTGTTCCAAATTTGAGAATTGCTGTATTGTTGACAACTATCACATCCCTTTCAAAGCCATATATAAACACAGAAAACTGCCCTAATTAAAACAGTATATCTTTGTAGAACCAGATGCATTTAAGTGGAGATACATAGATAAAGATTTTTGCTCTCTCCTACATTTTTTTATGCTGGCTCCTTTTCTGGCAAACTTAATCTGTGATGATAGCTCTTCTAGGAATGAGGCTAATATGCTTGTTGACTTTGTATCACAATTACATGCTTCATGTGCAGAAAAGACTAAACACACATCTTCTTTTTAAAACAAATGAATGTACAAATTCTTTTTATGAATGCATCATATGAGGTTGCTTCCAGGGTAGACCCACACCAGGAGAATATTCATCTGTCTTTAATAAAAGAGGAGGATACAGTGTGCATCACTCCCATTATAAGAGAAAAAAAATTAGTTTGGGGGTTTTTTGTCACACAAAGGGAATTTTTGTGAGAAGCAGATACTTGAATTTAATACTGATGTTTAAGTATGTGCAAGTATATACCCACACACACACATGTGGCCTTATATATATTATTTGTATATACATATCTGTGTGTGAATCTGTACTGTGCATGGTAAGCAGGCATACTTGATTTTGATGTAGAAGAGTTACATTGGGTACCACAAGCTGTCTGGCCATGTCAGCTGAGTTTAGTCCCACATTCATAGACACCAATTCAACTCAGAAATATAACTGAGATCCACAAAAACAGACCATTGCTGATGTTCATGTTATGTCAGGGAGTGTTCCATAGCTGTATACCATCCCATACACATTGATATTTCTTCACAGCACATGTCTTTCTCTTCATGGTAAAATACTTCTATGTGCATAGTAAACACAAGGAATGTGTGTACATAATGAACTTCTCTGACTGCAGTCAAACTCTGGGTTGCTGGTATCATTATGCCGTGAAACACAGTTTTGCAGTTGTTTTCTTTTGATGCCCATGTCTCATTCTTTGAAAAACAAGTCAAAAACCTTATATTCTGATAAAATTATTAAGTAGAGGAAAATTGCTCAGTCCAACCCATTGCCCAAATTAAATACAAAACTTTTCCAGCATTCTATTACAGTGGGAAAATGCCAGAAATCAGCCCAAGCTTAGTGAATGTGCAGCTTATTCCATCTCAGTCAATGTGAACACTGTAAGAGGTATCTACAAGGATTTTCATAAATAGTATCAATGCTAGTTCCTGATTTGAAGAGCACTTTAAGACTTGTTTTTAATTATACAAGAGGACTCTCAAAGACAGAATGTAAAAAAGGGGACAGATTGAACTACAGCACTTGGTTTGTTTTCTCCAAACCAGAATGCAGTAGTGGAAAAAGTGACAAGGAGATTTCCAAATCCAAACTCATTACATACTGACTTCAGAATCAGCCTCAGAAATGGTTTGAGAACAATAGTGTGCTGGTAAGAATGCCTTACATGTGAGAGCTGGAAGACTGGTTAAAGTAATAAAAGCAGTGAAGCCTGTTATCTTAACTCTCTCCTAAGTGATTACTCCTTCAGGCAACCCATTTTTGCATTACTGTGGTGTCTGACCAACTGTTTTGTTCTTAACAAGTACGCCATGGGAACAATTAATGGCCAACAGTATATCTATGCTGAGAGAAATTAATTTTATACTTGCACTGAACAAAAAATAAGTTCCACTGTGTTGGTGTTGGAGTCCAAGGCATGCCTCTGGCAGC
>VZRQ01011254.1:85407-105332 GCA_013397975.1 Machaerirhynchus nigripectus | reverse complement strand
GACGGGACAGCCCAGGACTGGGCAGTTCCCGCTCAGACACGGCTGGCATCAGACTCACTGCAGGAGTTGAGAGCTAGCTAGAGATAAGAAGAAATAAACAACTTAAAGCAACATCTGCAGGCGTCTTCTCATCTGTTCGGACTCGAAGGTAAAGCTTCACAGAGGCTAAAATAGAGATAACGGACTTGTGTGGAGTCACAACTCCCACATGTTGGATTTTATGCTTCAAAGTATCAGGATAGATTTTTCCTCCAGATACGACAAATTCTGCACAAAAAATGCATGTATTTTATAACAGTATAAACCAGTAGTATACTGTTCACTTTCATAATTGGCAGTGTTTATGTATGGTATGAACAGTTTTCTCTTTGGCATTATGTGATTTTTTTTTTAATACAGGTAAATTTGTCTGTATAAATGCCACCAAACATCATATTTTTCTTAAGGTTGTAGTTCAATGATAAGTGAATGACCTAACTGACACAGAAGGGCTCTTTCGCTCCTCCCTTTGCTAATTACTCCATTGCTCAGCTGCAAACCTGAAAGTCTCTTTGAATAAGACTAGAAAAGATGCTGATTCTGGACAATTTTAGAGTAATACAGGGTTTTTTGTAACATCTGTTAAAGTTCTGGGCAACCTCTTGGGTACAAGTCCAGTGAGTGTAGCATAATTAACCTTTAAACTCGTATTTGTGAACAAAAACTGATACTTGTCATTAAATAATTCTGGCTTCTGATCTCAGATGAGTTAAGGCAAAGCTTGCAAATGGGTATGGTTCACCAACTTCAAACAGTATTGAAATTTTCAGGGCTACATGAGAAATTAGAAAGCTACTTTACTGTCAAAGATTTCTATTTTAGCTCGTTTACTTGTGTCTTTGTTCTGTAAGTATTAGAGAATTACAAGTGATGAGGATGGAACTGGAGAGAGCTAGGTTTTATGTAATTATTCAATTTCTCTTTCTCCTCACCTCTCCTTTATGGTATACATCTCTTTGTCAATATCTACAGTGTGAATTTGCCTCCTTGTGTTTCTCACCATATTTGGTGAACTGCGTCTTTGTACTTTAAGAGATCTATTATGAAAAACACCACTCTGTTTAATCGTTTTGCTAAGATAAAACTTTCAGAACCTTAACTGAAAAATTTTCAGAAGTGAGGTCTAGCTGCATATACCAAGAATGCAGCAAACACTGAACTCTCTGGAGTTTGGGAACCACAGTAAGCTTTGGAATTTGATGTTAAGGTGAACTTTTGTTTTGTTGTAAACTCATCTATGCGTAAGTTTTTCTTTATTTAATAAAAACTTTCTTCTGAAAGGTGACCTTGATCTTCTAACTACTTGAGTATTTTAAATCTCTTACCTACAGTAGCATGTTTTTTATAAGCTTGGGAACTACTCTTGTTGCTGCTTTAAGCTTTGAGTCTGACTAGACCTTCTTGAAACCAAATTCCCATAAGAAGACCAAAGGACTTTATTTATTAGAGTATAAGCTAAAACAATAACCTCTGAAAATGAGAAAACTGCAAGTGATTACACTTGACAGAATAAAAATTTAAAAGTTTATAAGCAAATATCTCCCTGCCCACTGTATCTTTGCAAATGCCGTATTTCAAGCATGACTTTTATCATGCTGTATCCTACCTTTTTTTAATTGCAGCCAACTCTATAATTTGCTCTAGTTCCCAGAAAGTAGGGGGTTTTTGTTCATGTTCTTTTGGGAATCAGTGTTGGCCCAGTCCTGTTTAATATATTTATTAATGATCTGGATGAGAGGATTGAATCTACCATTAGGAAATTAGTGAATGACACCAAGTTGCACGGGAATGTTGATCTTCTGGAGGAAAGGAAGGTTTTGCAGAGGGACCTGGACAGGCTGGGTTGATAGGCCAACACCAAGAGTATGAGGTTCAACCTGACCAATTTCCAAGTCCTACACTTTGGCCACAGCAACCCCAAGCAGAGCTACAGGCTGGGGACAGTGGCTGGACAGTGGCCCAGCAGAAAAGGCCCTGGGGGTGCTGGTTGTCAGCAACTGAACATGAGCAAGCTGTGCCCAGGTGGCCCAGAAGGCCAGTGGCATCCTGGCATGGGTCAGAAATATGTGGCCAGCAGCACTAGGGCAGTGACTGTCCCCCTGTACTGGGCACTGCTGAGGCCACACCTCGAGTGCTGGGTTCAGTTTTGGACCCCTCAGTTTAGGAAGGACACAGAGGTGGTTGAGTGTGTCCAGAGAAGGGCAACAGAGCTGGGGAAGGGTCTGGAGCACAAGTCCCGTGAGGAGAGGCTGACCCTGGAGAAGAGGAAGCTCAGGGGAGACCTTATCACTCTCTACAACTCCCTGAAAGGAGGTTGTAGCCAGGTAGGAATCAGCCTCTTCTCCCAGACAGCCAGTGACAGGATGAGAGGACATAGCCTCAAGCTGCATTATGGGAGGTTCTTCACAGAAAGAGTGACTAGATATTGGAATGGGCTGTGCAGGGAGGTAGTGAAATCACCTGGAGGTGTTTAAGGAAAGGCCAGGTGTGGCACTTAGTGCTGTGGTCTAGTTGATATGGTGTTTGGTCATAGGTCGGACTCAATGATCTGAGTTCTTTTCCAACCTAATTAATTCTGTGATTCTGTCTGAGGCTTGGCTGTCTTTTGTTTTCTCTTGTCCTTCTGTTAATCCCTCCAGTTTCTAAAAGTGTCTCTCTTTTAGCAGGATCCTTTATTTGGCCAAGGGAGGAGTGATCTCTACTTAGGAGAATCCCTGTTATACATTAATTTTCCTCTTTAAAATCCCATGTGGTAAACAGAGTGCAGAAGAAGATATGTGCCTTTACAATACTTTAAATTCATAGAAATATCCGTGTATTTGGTTTCAGGGATAGATTTAGATTCAGACTTTCTCACAGCACAAAAAAGGTTAAAGAAATGTTCTCAAATATCTTCTTTGTATCATTGTCATGAAGAAGTCTATGGGAAATAATGAAAAAGGTTTTCCAGTGACTTTCCTTTCTAGAAAAAAATGAGTACTTCTGTGTTCTCTACAGTATGGCTCAAAGCAGAGTTTCATTGCAGGAAAATCGCTGGATCTCTGACCATGGAGCCACAACCATGTGGTAGGGAAACAAAGCTAAAGAAAGCTGGAAACTATGAACTTTTTGCTGTAATTAAGAGCAACAAGAGCTCTTCTTGTTGCTCACCCTGCAAGTTCCCTGAATCTTATGCATAAGGATGTCTCAGGGAACAAATTAGTCTAGGAGCCTGTTGTTAAGCCCAGCTGGACATGCCCCACCTCCTCCTCCCTTCTTCCTCCATCCTAGTTGAATGGGGAGGAGGATCAAAGTAAAACTTGTATATTGAGATAAAAAATGTTTACTAATTGAAAATAAGCTACAATAATAATTGAAAATGATCATATTTGTAATCTTAGTAATTATAATAATAAGAATGGTTTTTAAATATTTTTTTTAAGTGATGCACAATGCATCTCTCCACCTACTGGTCGATGCCAAACACTCCTTCCTGAACCCAGACTGACTGCACTTACGATTTTATATACTGGGCACGAAGTTCCGTGGTATAGAAAAACCCCTTTGGTAAGTTCAGGTCACCTGTACCAGCCATGCTCCCTCCCAGTTTATTTTGCCAACCTTCTCATTGACAGAGCATGAGACAAGGAAGAAAAACTCCTTGACTTAAGATAAATATGACTTAGCAAAACCCCAAAACATGAGTGTCTTATCAACACCATTCTCATTCCAAATCCAAAACACAGCGCTTGTACCATCTACTAAGAAGAAATTAACTCTACTCTTGATGAAACTAGGGCAGAGCCGTTGCCAACATTATTGGGATAAGAAGCTCCACAGAAAATGTGTTTCAGTACCAGGCACTTTGCAATGGGTCACGGGCACTTTGTGCCATGGTTTCCCTCTAACCAAATATCTGTCAGTCTGGTACACTGACCCTTAACCCAGTCAGAAAAATATACTGGGCG
This sequence comes from Machaerirhynchus nigripectus, assembly GCA_013397975.1. Classification (NCBI taxonomy): domain Eukaryota; kingdom Metazoa; phylum Chordata; class Aves; order Passeriformes; family Dicruridae; genus Machaerirhynchus; species Machaerirhynchus nigripectus. The sequence goes on along the minus strand of VZRQ01011254.1, from coordinate 101,346 downwards.
CTGCTTTGGGTCTCACCCAGTTATATGACTGTCTCAGTGTTGGCACACATCCCAGGAACAGATCCCTGGCTTACTAGCTGTTCCCTAAAATGGAGATCTTCTTTCCTTAAACCAAGGACCAGTAACAAGAATATTTTAGCTTGAGTGAGCTAATTTCTGTCCAAGCATTTGGATTAAGTCTAGTGTCTCCTTTTCCACATTACTTCAAAAGTGCTGAATTTAGTAATGAACAACGTTTGAATCACCAGACTTTTACAGGCAGGAATAGGTAAGAAAATAGCTGAGAATTGCCAGAAAAAGCACTCAGGGATTTTAATTGAACTGTAAGGCATACTAAGAGGAAGAGGTTTGTATGACAAATCCATGAGGAATTCCCATCCTCTAATGCCTGGTTTTATATTCTACATGGACTTGGAAGTGTCTCCCTGCATGGCCCTCTCTCTCCAGCTTCTTTTTCCTATTATCCCAGTTTTTCCACCTCCTTCTTTCTCCTTGGTTCACTGGCACATCATCTAGGATTTCAAAACTTTTGCAAGCTGCTCTTGCTAGACCTCAGTGCAGAATGATGCTTGACTATCTGTATGCAAAGCCAAGTGCTTCATGAACCACTCAGCTGAAGTTGGGGGGTGAAAAGCCTGCCATTTTCACTGCTGATTGGTCACCATTTGCTGCTTTGTCCTTTTCTGTATAGTAAATTAGACCATCCTGAGCTCTGTGTTACTGTAGGAGAAATGTTTTTGATGAACCAGAGCTACTTTTGTTGTGTTGACACAGCACCACACTACAGGCATTCTTATATATACATACACTTATATACATACACATACATAAACATATATGCACAGATATTTATATAGGGAAAAACCTACGGAATAAGTTAATTAAGCACAAAGTTTAGTGGTTGTGCATTCTGTACTTGTGCTGTATTCTCTAAACTTTTCCTTTATTTCCAAAGAAGCTGCCTGATGTGCTACCAGCTACTAAGGATTATTTAAAAATACCTCACTTCTAAATGTGATGGCTTTAATTAACTTTCATTTATCCCTCATTACCAATGTAAGTTTTTAGTGGGGAAAAATTGTTGGGGACAGAGGCAAGGGGTTGAGTGTTTTTCATATCTTGGCAAATATTTATTGTTAATGTTAAGCAAATGTTAGCACATCAGAGACAGGCATAATCACTGTACTGTGCTTTTAAAGCATTAAAATAAAGAAAGATAAATTCTGGCTGCTTTGACTGATGGAATTTTGAAGCATAAGTGGAGAAAAATATTTGTTATTGTAAATTTTCCAATCATTATGGAATGGTTAATTTCTCACAAATCATGGTATCATGCTATCGTGGTAAAGGGTTGAAAAGACAGGTTGTTATGGGTGAAAGTTGCACCCAGTAATGGCCATGGGCCTGATCCTTCAAACAGGTTCAGATGAAGGGATTTTTGTGCCCAAACAGAACTCCAGGAACTTCTCTGAAGCCTGTGTAGCATTGTGACAGGAGTATCAAAGAACATCTGCAGGATGAAGGCTTACATCCCTGTCACTGACAGCTGTTGAAAGCCTCGTATTCTCAGGTTGTACAAGTAATTAGCAATTTCATACCTTCTACTTTGTCATCTTTAATCAGTGACACACAGCCTACTGCTACTAAACCAGCTTGTTCTCAGTTTATCTGTTTTCCAACAATTTAGAAAAACCTTCACCATTATGCCATAATAAATTAGGAAATGCTAAGATAAGCAATAAGTGAGATCAGTACCAGCAGCTGGTTCTGACTGCTCCGTTGATAGTGACAAACTGTGTCCATATATATACCTTCTTGTATTTGATCTTCCTAAAAAAGAGGTGAAAAGAAATAAAAGGTTTTTTGTGTGGTTGGGGGCAGGGGGAGGTTGGGGGTTTTTTTGTCTTTTTAATTTCACCGCAGGGCTGTTCTGCAATCAGTCAATTTTGTGCTCAGATTTTAGTTCTGTGAAGTACATTTTAGTGTATTTAGTGCATAGAGCCATACTTTGGAAGGCAGACTCTTGTCTGCCCAATGTAAAAGCCCCAGTAAATAAAGGTGTATCTCACTGAACTGTACTAAGATACATTTGGGTAAAAGGAATGCAGCTTTAGCAAACTGATTTTTGTTATTAGTATTACATTTAATTGTTGGTATGGCTTAGAGGAAAACAGTACATCAGAGAAAATCTTTTGCAGATGTTATTCTTCTTGCCAAAGGGCAGGACTGTGAACATGAGCCTAATTTATGTTTGACAGTTTGCACATAGAAGCATCTTCTTTTTCAGCTAGATTTGGATTAAGTCCTTTGTTTAGAAAATGCATAGGAAAAGTAAGATAATTAAGACTGTCTGCCTTAAAAGGTAGTACAAGAAAAAGATTTTTTTGCCTTTGAGAAACTGTAACAAGTATTAAATAGTAAAAAAACAAAAAAAAAAAAAATAGCCACAACAGTAGACTGTAGTTTCAAAGACATTGATAATGACTCATACACATGAGGAGGAAGCCTTAAACAGAAGCAAGATAATTAACTGAAATCAGACACATAACTCCTTATGTAATTTTAAAATTGCAGTGTTAGCAAGGACCTTGCTCTAAGAGATTTCAAGCAGGTTTCTGTCAGCTTAGTTTCCTGGTCAAATGCTGAAGGCTGCAAGTCTTCTGGGACTTCTGGAATGAGCTGCCTGGAAATTCCAGAGCTTCCAGTGCCTTAGAAGTCTCAACTGTATTAATGCAGTGCTTATGCTATGTCCTTGCTGCTTCTTCTTTGTTAATTGTGTTTCCTTAGTATTAACTTCCACAGTAGGAAGAAAAAGAAGACAAAGACAAAAACAAAACAAAAACAAAACAAAACAAAACAAAACCAAAAAAAAAAAAAAAAGAAAAAGAAAAAGAAAAAGGTTAAAAAACTAGGTATAAAATTGTTCAGAGAAATTTCCAGAGGATCATATAATGAGAAGACTGAAACACAGTTAAGTTGTTTAAGTGTTCTAAAACAACAGCAGATGACATTTTGGGTTCTCATTATAGAAAAAAATTGTTTAGACATTTTCATTTTCCCCTGTTTCCAACTGTTTAGCTCTACAATAACAGCAGTAGGAGAGAGCAACAAGGAAATTGTTTTCTTGCTTTATTATGCAATAGGTCTGGTATATTGACAAGACTGTTGCACACACTGACTCAGACTGAATCTTCTGAAGCTTCTGTTCTTTGCTGTTCCAAAACAGCATCTTGGCATTTTTTCATCCTTTGTTCATGGTGGACTGGATTTTCCCCAATGTTTTCTGTTGTTGGTATTTACTTTGTGGGTATCTCCATTAATGAGTATGGTGCTACTCATAATAAATTTTGACATGTCAGTAAAGATGATAGGATCAAATTTCTAGCAGTAATTCCCATGGATGTAGATTTGACTTTCAAAAAATTGTTGGGACATTCTGTCCAAATGTAAACAAGAATGGGCAAGCCTTGACTTAATTTCTGGCAATTGCAATTCTGCTATTTCTGAGCTTGCATTTCTTAACCAAAACAGTCTAACTGTATTTTGATTACCTTTTTTCCCTCCTTCTTCTCTTTGCCTCATTCTTTTTCCTCTTTCTTTTGCTGCATAGACAAAAGAAATGAAAAGAAAACTAAATAATGCAAAGGGTTGATGCCACATTATCACTCTATAAAATCTGGGAGAACCATTATTAAACATTCTGCGTTTCACTTGAAACTTATATGCAAAATATAAGGAAAATAATTATTTTCCTAATGTGGAAATATATACGAAATCAAACATATGGACCTGTCTCTGAGTTAGTCTGCATGAAACTTAAACTAATTTAAATTCATCCAACACAAAGGCAGCTTTCATTTTTCTTCGTACCAAAAAACCTCCACAACAATTGTATGGGCAAGAGATTTCTTGCGTTGTTCATTTTCACCCTGGTGAGGTGACTGAGGCCAAGTGCAGCACTGAATCAAAACAATCAGTCTAACTGTGTTCAGCTTGGGGCAGTAGTATTTGATTACAGGCATTTCAAAATGTACTTGTACAAGGGTGTGACTTGTTTCACAGCTGCACAGGATTCTTTGGGGCAGCTTTTATGAGTCCTCTGAGATTTGCTTAACTTGACCCATGAGCAGATGGTGTTCAGTGTTCCAGAGAAAATCCCCATTTCCTTTTGAGGAAAAGTGATTAAACAAAAGCAAAAGTAACACCATGTTGGAATTCTTTAGATGCAGCTGCAGGGAAAGAACTCAGCTTTTCATTTTCTATTTCAAAATAATTTCTTAGGTATAGACAACCTTTCTTAATCAACTGTTTTGCTGAAATTATAGGGTGATTTTTTTTTCCGCTTATTTGAGTTCTTACACACTCTCTCTTAGGTAAATAGGGCAAATTGAACCAGAAATTTTCAAAATTTTCACACCAAACTTTGTATGGTTCAAGATGGATCAAGATGGATAACATGGGAAACAGCTGGTAGAACATCATGGCTATGTTTTATGAAGACCTTGCACATCATACAGAGAATAAGATTTTTTATGAAGGCACACAGAAGTGAACTTGTAGCTCCAAACAGACAGGTGTTCTGGGGCAGAGGCTGTGATTGCCCCAGCTTGTCTCTGCTACCCCATGAAGCACACACAGCTGCAAGAAGCAGCTTAGCTCCGAGTCTGTTCCTGCAGCACAACAATGTGGCTAACAAATCATAGCCTTGGAAAACCTCCTAACAAACAGCTGGTGGAGCCAGGAGCCCTCAAACTGCAACAAGTGGGGTGCAGCCTCTGCACTCTGCAGGCTCATAAATTCAGGTGTTTGAGGCTGGTTATGAGGAAGCAAACTGGTACTTCCTTCAGGGCAGCAACCCTGCAAGTTTCCGCCCCACGCTGTGTCCTGAACACACTGTACTGAGAGACGTGTCTGTTTGCAAAGCAGGGGAAAAAAGGCACTATGAAAACTCTAAACATGCATAACTCTACACATTGCAAAAACCTCTGATAGCATCCAGAGATGGAGGTTTTTTGGCTGAATTGTTTTATGGTAAGAATTGAGACAAGTTTTAAAAAAAAAAAAACATGTTGATATCAGGAGGGGGTGCCTGTAGTTTGCTTATCAGCAAAAACATTTATTTGTATTAGTATTCTTTGCTTATCAGTAACAGCACCAACATGAGCTTATAGTAGAGGTTCAGTGAACACTGTTGTTTAATTTTAAAAAGTCTCTGAGAAATCTTTGTAAATGCTGGTACATTTTATTCAATTTCTAATTTATTTTACCTGACATTTTCCTAGCTTTCCTAAATGTCTTGTCTGGCTGGTAGAAAACCTACTTATTTTTAGCAAATTCACAGTGTAAATTACAATTTTTTAAATTTCTGGACTAGAAGCAACAGGAACTGACATTTAAATAGCTTCAGATACATACAGTGCAGAGAGAAGTGTAATATTTGCAACTGTTCAGTCTGTCACCTTAAATTTCAGAGTTGCTTTACACACAATAGATCATTCATGGGAACTGGAACCCACTAATATTAAAAAACATTTTTCTTCAAAAAATGTAGCTCCAGCAGAGTACCAGGTTTTTTTAAATCTTCTGTGATCATCATGCATCTCCTAATTCCACTGCAGTCAGATTTTAGAATCCAATTCCTTGTGTTTTGGATCCAGTTCTCACAGCTGCCTACAATTTTATGGAAAGAGATCAGGAAATTATTTCTCAGAAGAGCATGTACATATATATATAGCATTTAAAAATATTAAACTGTCTCATTAGAAATTTCCAGTGTGTAAAAAATAAATTTCTAAGATTTTTTCCTAATTAAACTGGAATTTGAACTATTTTATAAGAATGTACTGCAACTCTATTTAAGAAAATCACACTTCAGTTTAAAATTTGATGCAGTCCATATAATTTGACAAACATGAGTTAAACATGCTGTTTGTTTGCAAGTCATTGAAAAAAAAAAAAGGAAGTGTCATGGATTTGCCAAAAAATGTACTAGAGCCTGTGGCAACCATATCCTGCCAAGGCAGTGTCACTGAGAGGTCAGCTGTGTCATGCCTCTTTGAAAGATCCCACATCACTCTTTGATTCAGTTATAAACCAGTGCTGCTTCCACCTCCCTATCAGACTATTTTTTGGATTCACCTGATGCAAATACAAATCAGATAGTTCTCTCCTGTTATTATTAGCTACTGTCTTGATGCTGAGTATACAAAAACAACATCTATTTCCTGAGAGGAACCTCTTGCCGAAAGAAATCCTTGCATATTGGAAAGTAATCAAAATATAAGCGCAGACCACATTTCAGTCATCCTCCATTGCTTGAACAACTTCTCTAGCCTGCCAAGTGTAATTGAGAGTATTGTGATGCAGCTGTAGTTTTTGCTGACCAATGCAAAACCATTCTTCCCTCTCAGTCCTGTAGAAAAATCAGCCCAGCTGGCGGTTCTAGCTCAGTGTACTCATACTGAAGCACTGAGTCATGAAAGAGGGCATATTGTGTCTTCCTGAGTCACAATACCACTGTGCTTTCCTTAAGGTGTTCAATTTACTCAAGATGTCACTTTTTCTTCTAAAACTTGCCAAGGTTATAACTTAGGTTGTTACGAATAGTGAGATGTGTGAAGTGCAGAATGCATCTGACCATTACTGCTCAGCTTCAGTACAGCTGCCATGGCCTTTTAGTCATATTTTGGTCAAGGTCCATAGCCTTCCTTTTAATGCACATCATGATGAAGCTGCAGCACATTATATTATTATGAATTTTTTTTCTTTTCTATAGTGGCTGGAGTTTTCTGGCTAGCGGTGAGGAAGGTCTTAGGAGGGGACATGGCCAGGACAGCTGACCCAGGGGATATTCCACAATATATCATGTCTGCTGAAATATAAAACCTAAGAGAAAGGAGGAGGGAGGGGACACAGTTGTTTTTATGATGTTTGTCTTATGGAGCAACTGCTACACATACTCAAGTCTTGCTACCTGGGAAGTAACTGGATATCACCTGCTGATGGGAAGTAGACCACAAGTCTTTTCCTTTTTCTTCCATATGCAGCCTTGTCCTTTGCTTTATTAAACTGTATTTATCTGACCCTTATTTGCTGCCCAAGCCATCCTCCCTGTCTTGCTGAGGGGAGTAATAGAGCATCTTGGAGAGCACCTGGCATCCAGCCAGAGGGAATCCACCAGAAAGGTCTAAGGGCTGGACTAGGTTTTGAGTAGTGTTGACAGGCTGTAGAGGATAGAAGGAAACAAATCTTGCCTAGAATTATCCGTAATGGCCTCTTAAAACTCTGTCTGTCTCTGCCTTGGCATTGTTTTAGAAGTACCAAATTGGAGTGATGCAAAACAGAGTTAGGAATTTTGGATGGAAAGAGGATCCAGGCTTGATCATAGGTCCTTGGAGCTACTCTAGTGGGTGTCCTCCACCAAGTCAGATTCTTGTTTTTCTTTTTCACTTCCCTGAGCAGACATATTGTGCCAACATTGGACCAACATCTGGATGCAAAATGTTGTTTTAAGCTATACTTTTATGCAAATGCATCTACAGAAACAGAGACCTGACTGTCTAAGCACTGTCCTGGCAGCTGAAATCCCTTTACTGTACTTTTTGACTTTACACTAAACTCCTCAAAGCCTTGTAAAAATTACTTTACATCACTAAGTTTTCTTTCTGTGATGCAAATTGGAAATTTTAACCTCTTTAGCCTATGCTTAATATATAATAAGTATAAATAACAGAACAATTATTCAATGCTACCATTTTCTTGATGTTATTACTCAGAGAGCATCTGAAAACACAAGTTGCTTTCTGAAGGTTTAGGGGGAGAAAAGTAATGCTTTGGATGTCCCTGTGGCTACTGTATTGGAATACAATTTGCCCTTTTCAAAAGAAACTAAAAAAAGAAAATCTTTGCTGATGGGTTGTTTTAGAATTCTTGTGTTTGTGTCTTACACAAATTTTTTGGAAGAGATTGTCTAACCAGTAGCAGGATGCAAGACAGCAATGAAAAGAAAGTTTTTGATATATGCTATTTTGGTTAGTGGTTAAAGTAAACACTTTATCATTAGACTGGAGTTGTACACGTGGTTTTCATCCTTGGACATTGGAAGGATTACTTTTCTATTATCCAGTTGGGATTGTGCAATGTTTTAGTTGATAATGGCTATAAATAGCAAAAAGGATGTTAAAAAAAATCATGCTAGACATGTTCTCTGTATATGTGCAGGTACGTAGTTTGTCCATCCTATGCATGTATACAGCTTGCAGTTCTTGGTAATGAAGGGAAGGAAAGGGAAGGGTAAAGGGAGGAAGGAAGGAGAGAAAGGAAAGGAGAAAAGGAAAGGAGAAAAGAAAAGGAGTAAAACTGAGAAAATATCTACGGTGGAAAAGAAGAAAGCTCAGCTGATCTTCATTCTAGGCTTGACTCTCTATTGCAGGCAATGTTTAACAAGTGTTCACCAGAAAAGAAAGCTTAGAACTGAATCTCAGAGGTTTCATTGGGAAGAATGCTTCAAATAAAGAAACAAGAGCTGTCTAACATCTTTCATTGTAAGGCATGTGCTTTAGTATTTTTATGTATTTTAAACTATTTTTAACTATTTTTCACCAAGCATTAGTTCCTGGGCTTGAAAGCACCTTTTTAATTTTTGTTTGGTTGCTCTTCTAAGGTGTCCAATCCTGATCCTTTTCAGTCTGCTAAATACAGCTAATCCCTCCTGTGACTACTCTGATAGCTGTCAGCCAATACTGGCATAGTTTAAGCCCCTCAGCTTGTTTTTCAGCAAGAAAAATATATTACAGCATGGAATATTCTAATTCTGCTTTTTGCTAACTTGTAGATTGCCAGTTCCTTGCCTACTTATAGTTTTCCAGTAACTGTCCCTTCCCATTAGGGAAAAAACCCACAAACCAAACAAACCAAAACATGTCAGTAATATTTTTTCCCCATGTGTTCAGAGCAGAACAAATATATAAGACCTCTGGTGGCCTTCATAGCTCTAGTGTGAACTTTTTTCATTCCATTTGTGTTTTAGAAATGGGCCAGAACCAGACTGTCCTGGTTTTGACTGGTGCAGATGTAATTGTCTTCACAGTAGCTGGTACACAGCACTGTTTGTTTTGTATTCAGGATGAAAATAATGTTGTTAACACACTGACAGATTTGGCTGTTGCTACAGAGTACTCACCCTAAGTCCAGGACTTTTCAGTGTCTCATTCAGTGCCAGTGAGGAGCAGCACAAAAAGCTGGGGGAGAGCATGGCCAGGGTAGGTGACATGAACTGGCCAAAGGGATATTCCACACTACAGAACATCTTATCTGGTATATAAACTGGGGGAGTCACCTGGAAGGGGACAGAGAGTTGTTCAGGAATGGGCTGGACATCGGTCAGTGGGTGATGTGCGATTGTATAGTTTATTGCTTGTTTCTTCCAGGTTCTGTTACTGTCTCTCATTCTTATCATTATTATTGCTATTATTATCTTTATTATCATCGTCAGTGTCATCATCATCATATTCAGTATTACAATAATATTTTATTTCCATTATTAAATAGTTCTTAACCCACAAGGTTTACCTTTTCTTTCCAATTCTCTCCACTGAGAGGGCAGGTGGGGAAAGTGAGCAACTGGTACTTATCTGCTATCTAGGACTAAACCACAACACAGGCACAAGCATGCCACTGTGAGGTATTTGTAAAGCTGATTAGAGCAGAATGTTTACCTCATATGTGTTGCAGAATTGACAGTTCTTTATACGTCCAAGTATGACCTTTACTTCTTTGGAACAGTGTAAAATTACAACTCCTGTTCTTCTTAATGTGGTCCATAGTAATTCCCAGATTTTATTTTGCAGAAATAACGCTAGCTAGTGAGTGCGGTAGGTATGCAGTATGTTTGACACTGCTCTTATTGTACTGCAACCCACTGTGTAACTTAAATAGTGTCAGAGGTCTCAAGTACATTTATAAACCAAACCTGTAAACTCATGAAGTAATGAAATCAAATTTGCCTGATGTAGTCTATTGTCCAAAAAAATCTTGAACTTTGCTGTTTAATTCTTCATGTGCTGAATGTTTTACCATAACTCCTATTTTTCTTTTGTTTCTGACTCTGGTGCAATATAAGTACATATCTAGTAATCTCAAATTCCCTAATATATTCCAAGAAATATTGAAAAAGACTGTCAACAGACTAAGTTCCAAGGTTTTCAAAATTCTTAGATGGAATGTTTTAAGGAATTATTATTTTAGAATGCCCTTCAAATATTTTTCAACATCTGCCCTGGTTATAAATGTACTGGAATATATTATTTTTATTATCTCATCTCATACAAGCCTACAATAAAGGAGTTTCCATTCAAATTTCCCACAGCACAAAGCCGGGAAAAAGTGCATTAAAAATCAGTTAAAATTCATAATGTTACTGACATTTGAGATCTCTTCTGAAGAAATGGTACAGTATTTAGAGAGAACATGTGGAAAGAATTGTATCTTGCCAAGAATAACTAGCTTTGCAAGAAGATGAGGAATAACTGGCTCTTCACCAGTTCTCCATGGAAAGATCTCATGTGTATTGGTGACAAACTGAGAATGAGTCAACAATTTTGTTCTATGACAATGAAGGCAGACTTGGTTTGGAACTATAATTAAGCAATTAAGCCATGTACTGAGATTAAATGCTATCAAACATGCTGTAATCCATAACTTAATAAATACATTAGTTAAGTGGTGTGATCAAGGTTACTGTCAAAAGTCTTAATGTTAAAATATTTCCAGAAAGACTGAAAGATCTAGGACTGCTCATTTAAAGGAATACCATACAGGAAAATAGTAGCAATTTACAAGTATGTAAAGAAATGTTGTAGCAAACAAGGAAAAGATCAATTTCCTACAGCCATGTTGGCTCTGGTAGACATAAACTGTGCATACTGCACAAATAAAGAGCTGAGTTTAACACTGGGTAATAGTCTCAGGGAGTTCCATGAAGCACTGAAACACAGTTGTTGGTGAGGATATTTATTTTTTATCACTAGACAGAGATTAGGCACTAGTGATGTAGAGTATAATGTGGAGAGAAGTTTTTTTTATAGAGAGCTAAGCTATCTAGTTCTCAGCCACAGCAGAGTTTCCTTTAGTAAAGGAAAGCAAGTCATTTCTGGTGGCACCTCAAAAATATTTTCAAATTCTCACTTGTTTTAAACTATCCCATAGCTGTATCACAGGCCAGTGCTTGCTGCAGTGAGAGGTTACAAGGTGGCGTTGTTACACATGCAGGTCCTATCTGTGTAGTAAAGCTCATAAAGACCTCCAAATAAATGCTAGATCACCTTCCAAGGTAACGTAAAGCATATCAAATTGGGATGCACTCTTTAATTCAGTGTGGAAGTGTGAAGTCTGTTCCCAGGGTATTACACTAACTGTGGTTAATGTGTATAGAAGCCTGTGTGAAGTTGACTGAAGACATCAAGTCTAAACCCATGTGCCTTTGTCACTGGGAATTTTTTTATAGTCTTGTAGAAATCTCTAGAATCTTGCCTACTGTAGAAACAGAAATTTCTGTAATGTGAATGTGGCTTGAATTTCCTCAAGAACTAATGACTGCCATCTCAAATGTTACCCATTATAAGCTAAGCATACCCTTTCCATATGGTTTTCTCAACATAACTTCATAGAAGCATAAGCTTTTTTCTCTTATTTTAAAAAAAAAAAAAAAAAAAAGAAGAAAAAAGTAAATCCAAGATCCACAAAAAAAGACGCACACAACAAAAATGTCCATGTGTTTCTTTCCTATCAGAAAGTGGAAAAATAAAAGATAGAATAGTTATTAGGAAGAAATTATTTTGTGTGAGGATAGTAAAGGAGTGGAACAGATTGCGTAGAGAAGCTGTGGATGCCCCCATCCCTGGAAATGTTCAAGATCAGGTTGGATGGAACTTGGAGCAAGCAGATCTAATGGAAGGTGTCCCTGTCCATGCCAACGCAGTTGAAACGAGGTGAACTTTATGATCTCTTCCAATGCAAACCATTCTAGGATTCTGTGAATCTATTGTAATATTGTTGTTTAATGTATTTATGGAAAAGGATAACTGTTACAACATAAAAGAAAGGAGAGTGGAACTCCATAATCTGATCAGGTTGATTCACCAGGTTGAGGAGGCTTTGACACTGCAAAACCAGTATGTTTACCTCCTTGGAGGGTCTGTCCACTGCTGACTTGGTCTCAAGCAGTTGTTAAACCCATTGTTTTCCTGAGTGCCATTTTGAAGTAAATGAGTATTATTATTGTTTTAATGTAAAATGCCTTGCTGTAGAGCTCCGTGTCTCAGAACATCACATATTTGATAGATAAGGACACTTGCAATTTTTTACAAATTTAACCTTTTATAGTGTCAAGATGCAGTTGAAAGAGATTGTCCTTGGAATTCAAGACAATGAAATAATGGAACAAAACTGTTTTTACCACATCAAGCTATTTTAAATCTTTGTTGCTCAGAAGGGAGCAAAGTACGTCAGTCCTTCCAGTTTTTAAAAACTGTTATTTCCTCAAAAATGTTGCTTGTTTTTTATTTTTGTTTTCCTTTTTTAATATTAATTACATCGTTGTGCTAACAGTAGTTCTAGTTTGTTTCTTGTGTTTCATTTAAAAGTATTAGAAAAAAGAAAAAAAAAAGTCCTTCCATATCATATGTAGCTGGAATATCTCTCCAGATTTTAGGAAGTGTGATATTTTAAGAGATCACAGAAGACTTTACAAGAAAAATTAAATTGTCGGATAAACATGCTTCACCTCTTTGACAAGAAAGCAAGTCTATCATCTGCTTTTATAGATTCAATGGTGTAAAAAGGAAAATCAGGATAAAGCACTGATTCTGGCTGGCCAATAAGTGAAGTAATTTTTATCAATGAATAGATTTAAATGTATATGATTTTCTGAAGTTACATCTTTTCCAAGGGTAAAGATGTCTCTTAATTTCCCCTAACCTTTCCATGTTTGTTGTATTTGAAAGTATCAATTCAAATTAAATGAACATCTGCAGCAGTCATCAATGAGAAAACTGTTTTATATATTAAAGCTATTTTTCATCATTCTAGGCCTGGAAAAAAAATAAATTAAATGTCTTATTGATTCATATTGAAGGAAAAATTGCTGATTAGTTTCAATATTATGTTTTTTCCAGTTGTAAAATGATTAACAAATCATTACATTCTAGTATGGAATTATACCTTGGAGGAGAAGCACCCTAAAGACAATTATTTCTAGTTTTATTTTTAGCCTCTTTCATAGAACAGACCTTTCATAGATAAAGACATACACAGCACTTTTGAAAATGTGCTTTATGTTCTGTTCTGTTATGTTAGAAGCATTTGAGGTGGACATAAAGTACTGTTTATGGGAAAAGTGACACCATGAGTGAAATAGGAGACCGGGAGGATACAAGGGGAAGGCTTGAAGATGATGAATTTCAATGAGTTTAGATAGGAGTGCAAGAGAAACAGCCAGTGAGGATAGCTTACTGTCAAGACATTATGATCTGTTTATAAGAGATGCTTCTGCCCTAATTAAGGTGTAAATTAGACCATACACTGAAGTCAGTAGTACCGATTTGATTTAACAGTAAATGTGAGGTAGAGAGAAAGAAATAGGAAGGTGGGGGGGATGGGGATATGGAGGAGAGAAAGAGAGAGGGAGATTAGGCAGAAGATATAAAGATACCACCACCACGTAGATTCCTCCAGCATCTCTCTGGTCCTTCTACACCGTGGTCTTCAGTGGTGGGGGTCTCCCTGTTGCTCACTGGGAGGTACGACTTTTATGCAGTCCAAGACCATGGGGCGTAGATGCCATTTCCACAGCTTTGCCTGACACGTGCATCCTTTCTCACAGTTTTCACTGTGCATATTTTTTCTCCAGATAATTTCCCACAGTCTGCACAGTGGAATTTTGTCTGGTGTACTAATTCCAGATCTTCACCTCCATTAGGTCTGGAGTTAATGTCTTTCTGTTTTGCCATCTGTGTTTATCTCCATTCCATTGTGGTGGCTTATATTATGGGGACAGTGTCCTGAGATAGGTGGCTGCATTGTTTCAGCCCTCACACCACACCATGGCTCAAATACTGTCTTCCAGAGACTTTTTCTCAGTTCATAGGTTATCCGTGGGGATGATGCATTCATAGAAAAGACAAAGGAGGAAAGACAGAAACAACAGAAGCAACAATGCCAGTAATCATACAGTGTACAACAGCTATTCCAATAATTAAATATACAAATCCAATTGCAATCATCAACCCAATTCTCAGTAGCCACAGCTCCCAATTTCTGAGTCCCAAAGATTAGAATATGGACTTTAGCCAGGTATTTGGGCTAATTTCCTGAAGCCAATCTTAGGGTTGGAGTGAGTAGAAAAGTTCTGATGTCTGATTAGCCATTTCTTTTACTTTGGCTCAGGCTTTTTCAACTGATGACATTGCATTGTGAATGGTAACAGTGCATTCATTTTCAGTAAGATTTAACATTCCATATACCCCTTGTTCCTTTAATAGTAACATATCTAATGTCAACTGACTTTGTAAAGCCATTTTTGACACTTGTTGGAATTGCAAGTTAAGATCTCTAACTCATACCTGGTCCATTTCTGAAGGCACGTACCTGCCATGTAATATTTCCTAAGACCCACTGGTGCTGTGTAAAACTTACCTTAAACTTAAAACCTTTCATTTGCCCCACCATATCTGGGGCACATGTATTACTGATCCATTCTCAGCTTTGTTCAGGAGAACTAAGTTCCTGTCATATCCTTCCTGCTGATGAATAGTGAAAGGCACAATTTGGGCAAACAGATGGGAACACTATCCTGCACCTTAGTCCAGCATGTGGAGTCAGGCTCAGTCACTTTTCATCAGAACATCCCCAAACATCAGAACACCCCAAACTTGCTTGCCTTGCAAGTTCGGGTGTCTATCAAGTACATTTGGGGCTTGAAATTAGCCATAGAATTACACAGTGAGTGCTGATTTTTAAATTCCGGATAGGGGTATCCCAAACAAATACACATGTCACATATTAAGACGTGTTTTCTCAGTCAGCCAAGACTCAAGGGGGTGACCAGGTCTCATAGTACAATTGATTACCTTTGCACACTGGAACAAGTGTGAATGGGTTTGTGGAGGATGTGTGTTCATGTACTTTAAAGGCTTTAAAATACGGTTCTTTCTCAACTACATCAACATATAATTGGAGGAATTTTGTAGATAATCACAGAATTACAGAATATTCTGACTTGGAAGGGACCCACATTCTTGTCCCACTGGGAGGACAATACAAAAAGGTTCTCATATAAAAGAGTTCTCATATAAAATGGTTTTCAGACAAACACATCTTTACATCAAGCCTATACCGTGTGTTTCCCAGAGGATAGAGTAAAGCTCCATTGTGATTTAATTTTTACATGGAAAAAAAAGCTGTGGCTACTGTTGGTGGGGTGATAAGTGAGATTAATTCCCTTTCAAATTTAGTTGCTTTTCTCTCTCGCTCTCTTTTTTTTTTTTTTTTTTTTTTTTTTTTTTTTTTTTTTTTTTTTTTTTTNTTGTCTTTTTTTTTTCTTTAATTTTTTCTTTTATTTTTGGTGGGCAAATTACTCTCATTGCATTCCTTTGCAATTACTCTTACAGTGAATTGCACCCATAAGTTGGGAGTGTGTGTGGTGCACAGAGTACTGTAGTTACCATATTGATTAGAATAGATAAAGGAAGTGAGGTGAGGTTAAAATATTCTCTTGGGACACATGCTAGGAAACATAACAGTACATCTGACGTATTCATGTAAGCATACAAGTATTTCCAGAAACGATAACAAGTCTTGAGAGCTGGTAAAAGGCTTTTCTGTATTTTATCCATGACCCATTTGCACTCCATGGCTGCCCCCCATTCTGGTCTAGGAAGGGGG
>VZRQ01011254.1:69468-84732 GCA_013397975.1 Machaerirhynchus nigripectus | reverse complement strand
GGGGACTCAATCATTTCCCATAATATTTTCTTTTGTTTTGTTAAGATCATTTAGGTTACTTATTATTTCTGATATTTCTGAAGAATTTTGCCAAGTCATGATTAAAAAAAAAAGTTTCTGGGGCAGAACTAGGAAGATTAATACGTTTGCATTATTCCAATATGCATAAATTCTTGTACCTTACTCCCATGCTAAATTTGGTTGAATTTTCTAATTCTCAATAGGTTGAAATAAAAGAATACATCCATAAGATAAAAGTAAAAGCTTTTCGCACACCATTTTTTTTTTCCAGTAAAAAGATGAAATTAACTCAGCAAAAATCAAACTAACAATACATGAAGTGGTTTTTCTTATATAATCCTACCAATATTTGGTCTTCCAACAATAAAACCACAAACAAATCCAAAAAATTGATAAACTGAAAATACAAGTAATTATGGGGCCTAGTTAAAAGTTCCATCAGTTTGTTATCAGCTTTCTATAAAAAGATGCTTATCTCAAGTTCCTGTTGTGATGGCTTTTCTTATGGGGACAGTGTTTTGAGACATGCAGTTGCATTCTTCAAGTCCTCATACAAAGTTAACACAAAAATTTATAGCAGTCAAAACAAAATCAGACATCACAACGAAGTCAGTGGTCAGAGCAAAGTAGCCAACACAGAACCAAAGATGGAGCCCTCCAGTCAGATAACAATAGTCAAGAAGGGCAAGACTTGTGGCAGCTTGGGACAAAAGCTAAATAGCCGTCTTTTCAATGCTAGAAGTGACCTAAACTGGGAGCAAAAATTCCCAAAACAGTAAGGGAAAAAGCATACATTTTGATAAAATGAAGTGTTACTAGGAAGTCAGAAAATCCTTGTAATAAAATTAGAATCTCTGAAGAAGCTAACATTGTTTGATTTTTTTTTTGTCTCTCTTGCAGAAGGCAGTATTTTAATGGATAGTGTTGGTTGGTTGGTTGGTTGGTTGGTTGGTTGGTTGGTTACTTTTTTTCTATTACTCAAATTCAAAACAAAACAAAAAACTTGCAGAAATCTAGGGCCTTAAAAAAAGAAAAAAGAAAAAGGAAAAAAGGAACTTCATGGAGATAATATACTGCAGGAAATAATGCTCATCTTCAGACAAATAAGGTTTGAAATTATGTAGTTTTTTCAAGTTTCCACATCAGCCTTTCTAAGCCTTTTTATGTAGAGTAGTTGTGTTCTGAAACATCAACTTAACTGATATTTTGGGGTGGTTTTTTATATTCCTATCCAGTACTAGCAATATACAACACACAATAGTTTCATATGACAAACATCATGGTAATGGAATAATAGCTGTGCCCCTAGTGTTAAGTATAATAAATAATTGCACTTGGTCCCTATAATGGTATCCTTTATGTTTTCCATCTTAAAATATATCTGTCAACATATGTCATCACATTACTATATATGAATAAATCTTACAGGATAATGTGGTTGTCATTAACTTGCTCACCACTGCTTCAAGAAAAAAATGCCAAGTAAGCTTTGAAGATTAATATGGCTCTGTGTATTTCTTTACATAACTTTCCACTGTATTTTTTAGAGCAAGTACCTAGGGGTATTAGTAAAAGTGATCCATCTCTGTGGGTTTTCATTTTTATACAGCTTTTTTAAACTGAATATAAAGGAGTGTTCACAGTAAAGTTTCAAGACTCTCAGGTAGTTTTTGAGAGTATATATTGTCTTTGAAATACAAAAGTGTATCAAGATGAAAAAAATACAGATTTCAGAACATAAATATCATTTTATAGAAGATTGTTCTTGTGCTTAGATTCTTGCCTTCAGTATTATCATTAAAAGCAGCATAGGTTATGGTAACATGATTTAATTTCTGAGTGCTAATTGTGCCAACTCAATAATGCATTAGAGGAGCAAAAGTAACTTTCATACCTAAGAAATACTAAAGATTAGAAAGATTAAATGGATGGGATGTTGTGTCTGATATCAACCATGTTGACAGAAGGTCAATGGAGGTCATCCTTGCCCTCTTCGCAGCACTCATGAAGTCACACCTGGAGTGCTGGGCTCAGTTCTGGCCTTCTCAGTACAAAAGTGACATGGACAGACAAAGTCCAGTGAAGGCCACCAAGATGAGTAAAGGACTGAAGTATCTCTTTTCTTCCTTTCTGAGGAAAGGAACAAACACTTTTAATTGCAATGCAGAGTTCCTGCTTTCCCTGATCCTTACTTGTTCAGTTATGTTATCAGATGGTATCTAAGCTTGGTGTCTGACTGAGCCTCTACCTTCTGCAGAGAGCTGTGGAAGGTTTCTAGATAGTGCTGGAAATTATTTTTGGGAATCACTGACTATGCGTGACTTATGTTCTGAAAGAGACAACAAGGGATGCAATCCTGGCTTTCTGGCAGTGTACGTAAGTACATCTGAGCAAACCCAGAATGTATAGCAGTGAAACATGCACCTAGGCCTGTCTCAGACATGTATCAGCATCAACTCTGAGCTTACTTAGACAAGCTGACCTGAGAAACAGAAGGGCTGGGTAAGTTACACCCTCTTAATAGGGATAGCAGTGACCACATAATCTCTAGACATACTGACTCCCGCGCCGTCCCTTGGGCTGCTCTGTTGTGCGTCATCTCTAGAGTAGGTCAGTGGCTGCAAAGCACATACTGGTCTCCAGGGAGAGCACGGAAAACCCTGATCTCTTATACTCTCGAGAGCTCTCTTTAACTGTCATCTCCATTTTCCTCAAGTCATCATCATATATGCGTAATTTGTCTCTTTCAGGGATAATTCATGTTCCTGACACATCTTTAAAAATAATTGTAACTTAAATAGATTAAAAGGACAAGGAGAGACTGAACAATTGGGGGGAAAAAGGAGGACGGAGTGAGCATTTGGTTTTTGTGAGCAGATGACATCTACTTTCCAACAACTTGAGAAGGAACTCTTATGTTGCCTTTAGGACTCGTTCATTTATTTTAAAAATATATTATTCAAAATTTGATTTGTGGTTTCAGGAGCTAAGTATAGAGAATTGCATAACATCCTTTTAGAAACTGATGACTAAGAATGATCACTTTAAATGAATATAGCAGCATGTAGTTTGTTAAAATATAATTTGTTTCATTGCAAGATTAAATTTTTCCAACATTGGTTAGGCTAAATATAACATGGATGCTATAAGAGCAAAAGATGTACTCCTTAAGATGCGATGATAAGAACCAACAGAACACAAAGGGACCTATCAAGGTTACTCTGGAAACAGAGTTAAAGAATTTGTGGTTTGTAAAACATCCTTTTTCAAAAGTATTTGTTTCTCAAATTCTATTTATGGCCTTTCAAGGTGTCTCTTATGTTTATCAACAGCATTTTTTTCCTTTTTTTTTCCATCAGGTGTTTCATTCCAAATGCCTATGCAGCCCTCTTCACCGCTGCTCTGGTGCCACTGATGTGCTTGGTGGTGGTTTTTGTGGTGTTCATCCACGCCTACCAGGTGACTCCTCAGTGGAAGGCATATGACGATATCTTCAGAGGAAGAACAAATGCAGCAGGTATGATTTGTTGGCTACCCCTATGCAAACAAGTCGTACTTTCGAACGGTACAGACTGTTCTTGCCAGTTCAGAGAACCCCACCTGAAACCATAGTTCGGTAGATACCTACGCACTTAGTTTAAGATTAAGCCTGCTAGTGTCCCTTTGAAGTCTGTGAAAGTACTTTGATGATCAAAGTTATGCAGATGGTTAATAGTCTGAGGGGAATCAAAATGTGTAAAACCTAGAACAAGAAATTAGTATCACTAGCTTTGTGACTAAGTTTAGTCTAGCTAAAGGGAACAGAAATGAAACAAAGCACTGCCCTGCTAGAAGCACTGTGTCCCCACGCCGGGTTTTGGCTGGGGGTACTGAACATCCTGTCCCAGGGAGGGCTGGGGCTGCTCAGGTGCAATGATTGCCTGCTTGCAGAGCATTATAACTTATGGATGCAGGCTGTAGCCCCTGCTCAACCCCAGGTAATGGGCACAGCTTTGGTCCCTGTGTTTTGCAGTGTACTTGGTGGCTGCAAAACCAGGCACAGGGTGCGCTGTGCACTGGACTATTTGGAGTTAATGCTTCTGTTTTGCGATTTCCTATGCTATTTTCAACTGAAACATGCTTGAAAGGAAAGATCTGTCTTGTGCAAAACAGGAAGTTTCAGTCGGCCTCCTCCATCAGAACAATTTCAAGTACAACAATGTTCCCAAAATAAAGTTGCAGCAGTTTAGACCAATACTGTAATAATAATAGGACACTCTGTGGGAAGCTTGGAATACTGCTCATGTCTTCATGGTATTTTTAAAAAAGAATATGAGTTTTACAACCTAGTGCAAATCATTTTTTTATATTTGGGTTATAAAGATATATTCCTTTATTGAGAAAATTATAATAAATATTAAATATTTATAATCTGGACATTTCTGCAACTATTTCTGTTCTTTTTAATGACACAGTGTTAGCTTGACTAAGATCTGTATGCATTTGGATAAGGTCTGATGATATTCAAGACCTTAGTTGCACTCTTTAATTTCTCTCTGATATAAATGCACAGAGGTGGCTCCTCTTGTCAATCTTTCAGTTTATTTAACTTTGTTTGGCTATCTCTAAGGATATTCTCTACTAATATGTTGAGAGTTAAGGCTTGTCTCAGAGCAGTTAAACTAAAGGAAAGAAGCAAACTGTATATTGAGACAACACCGTAAATAAAGTTGTCATGCAAAATGGCAGAAAGTACTAATAAAAATTATAACTGCAGGACATACACACATGAAATAGTAGGGTTGAAACAAATCTTTGACTTAGCGTAGGATTCAGGGTGTTTCCTTTCTTCAATAAAATCTAGAAAATAGGGTGGAGAATGCCAGAGTCTCAGAAGAAAAGAAAAGAAAAAAAATTGGGAAAAGTTCAGTAAGATATCTTTTTTTTTCTTTTTTAAAGTCAGTTGTAACTTTTACTACTTGTCCACCTGCGAGGCAAACTGCTGTTTTGCTACCAAAAAGCTTTCGCAACCACAAATGAAATACTCCATACAGTGACACTGGGAGTTGGTTGGAGAGAGGCTGTTTTAGAGAGGAAAACGAGCAGTCTTTTTTATGGTGCCCAAGATTGTATAAACAGTCTCCGTGTAGGTGTGTTTATGGTGTAAGCTTCTAGGAGAAAATATGGTGATTTCTGCACTTTCTAACATTATAACTACATAGACATACATGTACATATAACTACATAACAGAATACTAACTGTTAATTAAAGATCTCTGACTTTTTTGACTGAATATTCCTCTTCTGAAATTAAAGGTGGTGGTAGTATAGTCACAGTGTTTTTAATGTCTTATGGGTATATTGTGCTTTATAAGACATATTCAAAGGCAGTTTGCAGTGGCAAGGCCTAGTATCCACTTACAAATCTTGAATCTTGACGTTCACTCAGCTGATTCTATCTTCTTACAAAATCACTGGGAGCTGCTCCTGCTCCTGTTATTGTAGTCACATAAATGGCTGCTGTGGGAAACAACATTTTTCACACCAGAAAAGTTGTCTGCAATCAGCTTTATGATGATATCTTACTTCTGAAACATAGAGGGGGTCTTGGATTATACCTGCAGCAAGTTCTGGCTTACCAGACGCTATGTGTTAGGAAGGCATTTCGGCAATGTTGCCTCCTTAAGTTGCACAGACATCCATTATTTTTCTGTTCTCATATGACAGGGAATATGCCAGTATTTTTCTCTGTTTCATCCAAAACCAGAGGAAAGGTGGAGCCACCAAGCAACAGTTTGTCTATGTCAAAGGCCTTAGAGAATTCAAGACAGGTGACATCAGTTGCTCTTCCCTTTTCTACCAATACAGTCACTCCGTTATAGAAGGCCACCACATTTTTCTTCTACAGCTGTTAGAGTTAATTCTGTAAATTCTGTAAAACATCTTCCTGAACTTACGTAGCAGCACAGTGTTTTGCTATTTATTTCTGTCCTAGGAGCAGAGAATTTGTTGCTGCTCACACTAAAGGAGACCCCTGTGTATTTTTAATTTCCCAAGAGTGGAATAACAATGCCGATTTTCACCATACATACCTAAAATAAAACATTTTGTAGCTGCAAAGAGGGTCAGTTTGTAGACAGATAAATATTTTCTTGGAAAACTATGGGATATAATTGGAGGGTTTTTTTACTTATATTTGTACACAGAGCCAATTTTTAATTGTACCTCATTTTCTGTCATGCATATATTTTTCCTAGTCCTCTGGATTTGTCCTGGATACCTTTAAGTAGATTCTCATCTCTCATACCCTGTTCTGGTAGTTTCAAGAAAACACCATGGCCCAAAGACAGCTAGTTCAGCAAAAATCTGCTTTTAGTAATTGCTGCCAGTTCCTTTGGTAGTGGTGTGTGATCTTCCCAGAAAGTGTTTATACTCTTTACTTGTGACTAGGCTATCACTGTAAAAGAATATTCTACACTACAACCTTGTTTTAATCATAAAGACAAGTAAATAGGGTTTGTAAATAGGTCAAATCTTAATTTGAGCAATATATACACTTCTCATTACCCTGTCTGGAACACCAAATATGTGAGGTTGCTCTCTCATGCTCTTTTTTACTGTTCCAGAATTGCTCTGTTACTGGTCATGTTCGTTTACATGGTGATTGATATAGTTTACTTAGCTCAGGGAATTTTCAACAGTAGAGGGCTCAAGAAAGGGCAGTGGAAGAGTCAAGAATTTGTTATCTCTCAGAGCAGTCAGCTCTTCCATCTCAAAAGTGAATGTTAGAATGAAAAGTGTGAAAGGTTGAAAAAACTGAAAGCTGATTTTCAAGGAATGCTAACTCTAATGTACTCAGTCAGAGATAGGCATTGAGTTTGCTCAAAAAGAGTCTTCACTTCTTACTGGTTGTGTTTGCCAGCCTTTCAGCAAACACGTTATGTTGGCTGACTGTTCTGGTCTATACAGAATCCACCTTCTCAAAAGTTAGCCTTGGCAGCAGCCAAGTCAGAAGCATTCATTGGATAAACAGCCTTTGCATTAACTAATATTTAAGTTTTCACCCTAGGACATGCTCGGCCCCCCTGGCTGCCAGGGCACTGCTGACTCATGTTCAACTTGCCATTGACCAGGACTCCCAGGTGCCTTTCCACAGCTCTGCTTTCCAGCCTCTCATTCCCCAGTCTGTCCATACATCCAGGGTTGCCCCATCCCAGGTGCAGAATCAGCACTTTCCCTTGTTGAGCTTCGTATGGTTGGTGATTGCCCAGTGGTTTGATTTGTTGGGGTCTCTCTGCAGGGCCTTCCCACTTTCAATGGAATCAAAAGCTCCTCCCAGTTTTTTATCATCTCTGAACTTGCTCCGTATCCCTCCCAGTCCTGTTTCTAAGTCATTTATGAAGATGTTGAAGAGCACAGGGCTGAGGATGGAGCCCTGTGAAATGCCACTAGTGACAGGTCCTACTATGCAAATACAGAAAATCAGTAGTAACAAGACAGCAATCCAATATACATGATTTTATTTTCTGTTTGCTAAAATTGCATAATTTCACAAAAAGATTAAAAAATGAAACAGAAAAACTTGATTTTTTTTCCTGATCATTGTGAATAGATGAGCTTCATTTATTGAATGAATCTTGAACTGGCATAATTTTCATGCCCTACTCATAAATATGCAGTAGAACTTATCTGAATCAGATATCATGATTGTAAAAGTGCCAGAATTATTGTAAAGATTAAAACTTCATGTTGCCAAAATAGAACTTCATGAAGAATGCCTTAGATATTTATTGTTAAATTTTAACTACCTACTTGCATGTTCCTTCATTAAATTTCTTTAATATAAAATCATAGAATGGTTTGGGTTGGAAGGAACCTTAAAGATCATCTAGGTCCAATCATCTAGGTCCAATCTCCAAATATATTTGTTGTGTTAGAAGGATGCAAGTGCTAGTCACAACAGAACATGCTGAAGAGTCTGCCTATACCTACTACTATCTGATGTTCTCAAGAAACAAATAAACCCACAAAATGCAAATGCAGGACATTCCAAGCATGCTTCTGTGCTCAGGAAATGATGCTGAAGACAGGGAATTTGATTTGAAGTGAGAATGTATGTCTGAACATGTAGTTACATGTCTTTCCTATCCTGTAAGATAGATGCTAAAGCCTCTATCTCAAATAATAAGATAAATATCACGTATCCAAGAGAATCAAAGGAACAGTGAATTTCAGGAATGCTTTCATCTTGAAATGGCAATATGCATCTAGAAATCAAGAATCAGACGTTGGCTACTTCTGAACTAAGACTTATGGACAGTATACACGGTATTCATCACACGCACTGGATATAATATTTTAGTCTTCATAGTGCTCCTGGAGCTTTCTGTTTTGTACTTAGGAGAAAAAACTTTGCCTTCCAGATTTTTTACAAATACTGTTAGGACAAAATGTGCAAGCATAATTAGAAGCTGAAATTCAGAACTAAGATCTGAGTAAGATAATAACATAAATATATCATCTTCACTCATGTAATTTAGATTGCTTGCATTGTGCTTCACAAGTCCAAATTAGCTGTTTTCCTCCAAAGAAATCTGCAGAAGCAAAGTCATGTACATAAGCTGTGACTGCACAGTTGCAAATTTAGCACTCATTTAATATTTTTCATAATGGATCTAAATAATTTTGTTATGTGAAGATAAGTAGGCTCAAATTTTTCTTTATTCCTTTGATTTGCTACACTTCTGGGAGTTGCCATGTTCCCTGCATAACAGCAATATCATAAGCTGTGATGAAATGCCCTTTTTTCTTTTTTTCATTTCATTACAACCCAATGTGTCCTAAAGACGTATGTGAAATTTTGCCAGAACCCTCAGATTTAATGCAAAAGTTAGAGAGGCTAGTCTTCTATGATTTTTGAAGCAGTGATGTACTTCTTATGCTTAATGGGAGATGTGCTTTTCTTTTAGAAAGTATCCTTTAATTTCAAAATTTTCCTTGCCACAAGGAGCAGCAGATCAAAATGTATAAATTTACAAAAAACAGTATTGTAACGTGTTTTTTACTTCCTATTTCTGCAATCAATGAACATTTTTTCCCAGTTGGATTTAGTGAACATGAAGCTACCATCTTTCTGGTTTTCAGTATCTGATACTGTTAAATTCTGCACATTCCCAGTCAGGAATCAGTGGTTTTGTTATGATTCACTGATTGCATGTTCTTGGTGGTGTTATTTTCTTCTTTGAACTTTATGAGAGAAATCTGTTTTGTTTGTTTGTTTTTTGTTTTAAAAACCTGTTACCCAACAGGTTACACAAAATCCTGTTACCCAACTCCTTTTTTTTTCCACAGCTGTCAAAAAAAATTGAAAACAGAGTCATCAGGATTTGGAACAATGTTATTCAAGCTTGTTAAAAAAAATGTTTTTGAGGCATTTTTAAATTTACATTGCTAAGTTTAACTGATGACTTCTTAAGCAACAGCCTGTAAATATTTTACTAATTTAGGTCTCCCACAAACTGTTGAAATTCTGTGAAGCAACACACTCTCCACAGTCATCTGGGAAAAATGTTTGTAAAGATCTTTCACGTTTTGCAGTAGGTCTTCACGTTTAGCCAAGAACTGTTAAAAGCAATAAAAGTTGCATTATCAGTTGCAGTTTAACAGCTTAAGGAGAAGACACATAGTAAATATTTACAGGTAAACTCTGAAGATAATTAAAGCTATATTATTCAATTTGTTTTTTTATTGAATTTCTTATTTATTAAAAAAAAAAAAAGAAAAAAGAAAAAAGAAAGAAAAGGAGACATTAAGGACCAACACTGTGGTGAGCATACAGACATTTCAATACATTATGAAAGCACAGTTCATTCTTTATTTTCCACAGTTAAATCACATAGATATTTTCTGCAAAGACACATTCTGCATTACACTTCAAAGAATTAATATTATTTAATAATTTTCAGTTTTCTGAATTTCTATTTGAATTAGCATTTTTCATTGTTCAGACTTGTTGTGCTAGAGAATATTTTCTCTAATATCAGGAAAGGAAGAAAAGGGAGGGAGGGAGGGGGGGATTAAGGGATGAAGGAATGAAGGAAGGAAGGAAGAAAGGCAGGAAGGCAGGCAGGCAGGCAGGCAGGCAGGCAGGCAGGCAGGCAGGCAGGAAGGAAGGAAGGAAGGAAGACCTGCCTTCAGGTTTCATGGGGCTTGTACTTATTTCTGCTTTGATGCCTTTGTTTAAGTGAGTCGTTGGTTAATTCAGACAGTAGATTTTCTTTCTAAGTGCTTGTCCATTGCTTTTCCTAACCTTAAGGAAGGAAAAGCAATGGACAGGAAGGCATTCCTAAACAGGAAGGCATTTTTTTTACCATAAAACAGGAAGGCATTTTTCAAGAACTTTTCAATATACACTATGAGCAGTTGACTAAAATTGTCCAGGAGATTTTCATCGCTTCTTCCCTGCCTGATAAAATAGGTTGTAGAAGGCACTAATCATTCATAATCAATAGGCACTACACAGGGATGAGGTTAACCATGGCAACTGTCCCTTCATTAGTGAAATTACAATGCCATATATGAATCTACCTCAACTCGCTTCAACTTGCTGTTAGATGAGCTATTGAACGTGTGACATTGCATAATGGTGCAAGGCTCCTCCTCATCTTCTTGTTCCTCCTCACAGTTGCTTCCACTTCTTTCTTCATCAATGCTGCTCATCCTCCTGGCCTTGGACTACCAAGAGGCCACATGGCTCTTAGTGCTCTCAGATGCAGAACCTGGCAGGTATCCCCTTCCCATGATTTCCAGAAGAGTTGTATCGTGCATATGAAGGGAGTTGATGGACAGGATGCATTTGGTGCTGGAAAATATATATATACTTTTTTTCACTGCAGTGTCTGAAGCAGCACTATTCAACCAGTAGAATCTAGACCCCAGCTATGAATAAATTTTAGGCAGTTCCATCCTGTGTTCTAAAACTTAATGTCTATCACCACTTTTCCAATCATTTCAGACACAAAAAGGTGACAAGTGTTGCAGTTCTCATTTCTGAAGAAGTCATGCATAGACTGACTGGAACCGCAGTCCTGTGGAGTTAAAATTCTTTGTGGACCTCAGTAAGCAGCCTTCTTAGGTTGCAGTAGGTGTGGGTGTAGACATAGGAGCCTCATCATGAGATTATTTTTCTCAGTAGGTCATTACAAACCATGGAATCATAGAATGGCTTGGGTTGGAAGGGTCTTTTAAAGGTCATCTAGTCCAACCTCCCTGCAATGAGCAGGGTCGTCTTCAGATGCCTTATAATGCAACAGAGGATGAAACTTAAAACTGTCACCAGTCTTTCTTTTCTTTGTGAAGTTTGTTTCGGAAATATAGAATTGTGAGGGTTTAGTTTGTTACAAATTTAAAAACACTGTAGGTGAAATCGTAACTGTTGGAAATGTTCCATGTTTTGTTTCCTGCTGTTTCTTGTTCTTGATTCTGCTATAAGGAAACCAAACAGCCAACACAAGGCTGATGGCTTTTTCAGCTGGGCAATCTGGCATTTTATTACCTGAATCTAATGATATTACTGTAGGGTTCCTTGCACTGATAATTCCTCTGAACTATCAAAGTTCACTATAACTGATTCAACATGATTTTGTGAAAGAAAAATCCCCTGATACTAAATAGAAAAAAAGCCCTGTGTCTGGTTAAGGAAGTTCCTGAGAACTGCTGGGAGACGTATCATATCTGGCCAACTTTTTTGGCCCTTCTTGAAGGCAAGGCCACACAAACCTTTTATAAACCCAGTACCATTCCTTTTAGGTTTTTAATGAGGTAATTGATTTTTTCCATCATCCTTTCATTTTTCCTGGTTCATGCATTTTGTAATCTAGTCCAAACCTGTCGTGAAAATATTGCAGCCTGTCTTTCAAATTCTCACCATCGTTGTTTTTGTGTGAATCACTTACAAAAATTTGTGTTCACTCTAAGGACTCCCTGCTGCTGTAAATTACAATTTTAATGCCCTTAGAATGTACTGCAGCCCTCAGAACTGAAAGCATTGGAGAAAAATTATTTTATAAATAATTTAATAAGGAAATGATCTTTTCTCAGCAATGAAGAAGGAGTGACAGTGGACACACCTAGTTGTTTGGTAAACTGAATGTATGTAATTTCACCTAGTCAAATATCAACTGGACTATTGTAAGTTTTCAAACTCTAAAAAACTGCAACTAAAGCTGCATAAGCTGCATTTATCTGTATTGAATTTTTCAACTCTGTCAGTGTTTTTTAGGCTTATAGTAAGGAAAAGGAGAGATATCTCTGGGAAAGAAATGAACAGTCGGGACAATGACATATGCATACACACATACGTTTATATACATTTAAAAACATATGTATTTAAGGAGTGTGCTGACTACCTGTTGCTTAAATAAAATCTTCCAGCACTCCTAGTATTAAAAAATGGTGTGATAACTGTACAAAAAACAGCATGGTTGCATTATATAATACCCAACAGAACTGCTTGTCAGTGTCTCAGTTACATCACAGTGATACTGAGCTGCCTTCACATCAGTCTTATCTACTAAGGTTTATCCAAGTAGTCTAGAGGCGGCTGCTTGCACTTGGACTTAGAGTAAAAGTCATATCAGTGAAGGTTCATCTGCTCAGAATCACCCTTTGGGGTTTCTTGGGGAGGGGGTTGTTGTTGGTTTTATTTTCATATGAAGAAAACTACAAATAATTAGACTGTTTTGGTTCATATCAAGCCTATTTATTGACATCCTTTTCCTTTGTGCAATGCTGATTTTACAAGCTTAAAATAACTTTTTGCTTTTTTTCTGATATGTTTGCTTTAATTACTGATCTTTTGTTTGATCAAAATTCAACAAATGTGTATAGAGAGCTTAAACATCAGGGCTTTAAATGCTGACAAAGTTTCATCTATGTATTAGCTCTTTACAATACTGATAACAAGGCAACTGTTACCAATGAAGACAAAAACAGAACCATAAACTGTACCAATATTCAGCATGTGGCAAAAAGCAGGCATCTTTACACTTTTTCTTGTTAAAATGTTTTGTTTGTATGACTTGTGGTATTGCCTACATTCTGAAGGCCCTTATTACCTGTACAGTATTAAACAAAATGGCGAAAGGGCTCCCAAACTGCTGTTTCTGAAACAATGCCTGTTAAAAACATATCCCCAGTCTTTGCTGATGCTGCGTAAGTAATGCGGAGTGGGGCAATGCCTGGCCAGACACCTCTGCCCTGATGTGTGCAGACCTGGCAAACATGGACTTTGAATTCTGCTGCAAACATGGTCAACACAGGGGCTGGCTCTGGTCAGTAGGAGAAACATGTGGGGGTGAAAACTAACTTTTGCCTTCCTTATTGCAAACTTTGTCTCTGCAGACATCTTCCTGCAGGCATTCCCTAAATCTTTTATTCTGTAAACACAGTGGGGAACATAAAATGGAGATGTACGTGTGCATGCCTAAAGACAGATTCTGCACATATTTTTGAAGGCGAATGAAGTTGACTGGTTCAAAGTCTATCTTGGGGGTCTCCTGGGCTGAGAGGAGGTCCTCACTCTAAGTTTTATCGGGTCACATGTCTTTTATATGACTTGAAGGAGAAAATAACAACAAAGCAAAGAATAAGTTATTCTTATCATTTCCTACAACCCTATAAGTGGCCAGAGCTGGGGCCAGCTATGTATCCACAATACCTTTCCTTCTTTCCTCTCAATTCTTAGAAATCCATTTTCTCTCAAAATTTCCAGAGCTTGCTAAGAATTCTTCCATTCTTCTCCGAAGTTCAGCATATTTTCTGACTCCCTGTGGGCTCTTCCCACTACTTGGTTTGCTGAGCTGTTCTCCCTCTGCCTTCACACCTCCCTGTCCCCTGACTGTGTCCTTCTGCTGGTTTTCTGATCCTGGGGTGGGGTCCTAAAAGCTCTGGGACCCCCACCCAACTAGGGCAGGAGAAAGGCTTGCCCACCATTGGAGAATAAGCTCCAAGGTGGGCCAGAGACAGCAAAACTGTGTCCTGTGTCAGTAATGCTTTAAAAAGTGTTTTTCTGAGGTCGCACCAGCTGAAATGCTGTGTTTGTGGTTTGCAGAGATTCCCTTGGTCTTGTACCTCTTTGCTCTGATTTCCATCACCTGGCTGTGGGGAGGACTGCACATGGCTTACCGGCACCTCTGGATATTAGTCTTCTTCATCATCTTCAACAGCCTGCAGGTAAGAGCCAGCACCTGGGCCTTGGGTCTTCTCGCAGGCCTGGGGGTGTCTTCTCCACTCTCGTGTTTGTTGCTTTGGCATCACCAGCTGAACATCCAGTAACTCTCTGTGACAATGTAAAAGTGTTAGTTGTGTATTCTGTTTATTTCTCAAACTGGTATAGGGGATGTATATTAAAGCAAGGGATGCATTGTTTTTAAACAATAGCACTATAATTGCATAGATTTAATTTCATAGCTAATACACTCAGAAAGAAAATTGCTTCCTTCTGTATGTAAAGTGTTACTGAGATAATTATACCAGTAAAACTGAAGTATCTGCAGCCTTTGCAAAATCGCTGAGTATTTAAATTTTCTGTAGATGTTAACTCTAATAATATTATTATTAATAATAATAATAACAAAAAACCACACAAAGATTTAAAATTATATGGCCCTAGGACTGAATTTTTTTCCATTGTAAGAGGCGAACCTTGAGGATTAGCTTTTCTCATATAACATATATATTGGTGAAGCAAATAACTTTTATTGAAAGAAGAAACAAATAAAGACTAAATGTTCATCATTAATAATAAAAAATGTAAATAGTCCTTTCCAAAATTTTACGCATATGTTTCGACTGGGCTTTCTAGTGCATTGCACTGCATTTAATGCCATACTGCACACTTCAGAATTATTTATAGAATAAAGGTTATTATATCACAGATGGGAAAATATCTCTGACATCTGAAAACAGTGAAATTAGCAGAAAATGTAAAATTATATATTAAAATCTTTAGAGGGCAAGTTCTTCTGGACTCCAATATGCCCTTCTTACTTTTTTATAACAGAAATCTCTGTGACACCTTTTATTTCCCAATATTAAAAATCTTTATAGCCCATCAAATAAAAATTAATTAATTAATAAGACATATTTTCACAAAATAGATTCATTTTAAACTCAGAAGGCGGGACTTTCCTTACATGGTATTGGAATACTTTCAAAATTACATCTCAGAAATAAATTCTTATTTTTTTTTTTCTTTGTGGGAAA
>VZRQ01011254.1:44163-69451 GCA_013397975.1 Machaerirhynchus nigripectus | reverse complement strand
AAAAAATGTACCTTATTCTCCCTGTAGCATATTTGATTTTTCTGTATGTATTGTCATTTAACTATTCTGTATATATTGACATATATTGGCTCTACTTCTCCAATATATGTGGTCTTTTTTGGCTTC
Organism: Machaerirhynchus nigripectus; assembly: GCA_013397975.1. Lineage (NCBI taxonomy): Eukaryota > Metazoa > Chordata > Aves > Passeriformes > Dicruridae > Machaerirhynchus > Machaerirhynchus nigripectus. The sequence continues at coordinate 69,325 of VZRQ01011254.1, read as the reverse complement.
TTGCCTTAATGATATTTCCTAATATCTGGGAAATAACTGTAAACAACAGCCCTGCAGAAGATAATGCAGCATCTCTATTCAAGTTACATCAGTATTGGTCTTCCCCATCAGGAAGAAGAAACCTGTTATTTTTTTTTATTTCGAGTCCTAGAGAATCTCAGTAAAACCTGAAATATAAAATATTTTTTTTCTTTATTCTAAGGAGGTTAAAACATTTCAAATGCATAGTGTCTTGCTGCTTATTGTTTTAAATTAAAACATACATGTCTGGAGCTCCAGCTCAAACAGTAGTAAACAAAACCTTTATTTTCAGCTATGAGGAGCTTAATAACTTATACTCCATGCTTTAAAAGCAATTTTTATCCTTTGCTGGATTTTTGTGACGAAAAACATAATAGGACAGTATCTACTACATTTCATAACTATTTACTAACTGCTTTTTTAAGTATAAAGCTACCATATATTTAAAAGGAAAAGAGCTTTCTGATGTTGTGAGAGAAGTTAAAAAAGTCATGTGGCTCTTTTACAGTACTACAGTTTTTAAATTTGTTTTAGTAGATGATTGTGTTCAGCGCTTTGTAAATCTCCATAATAAAACAAATTTTAAAAATATTTCCTAAAATGCCCCCATCCTTAATAACTTTAAATAACTGTAAATCCATAAATAACCATCCTATACAGAATGTTCTTCTCTTTTAAATTTAGTATTTATCTAGATAAGAAATGGAAAACCTGATGTGTGATTCAGGTGACCAGACATGCAGCATGAAATGAAAAACAGGGAAGGAACAAGGTGAAGTCTGTAGATTTCTTTAATCTATGCTTTTCCTCAAATAACAGATACAACTAACAGTTAGAGAAGGTATCAGTATGCAAAATCGTTGTGTAGAACAAAATTATGTATTACAAATACTGCAAGAAAATGAAGGTTTTGCTCTAGGCAGGTGTAGCTTCAGAAAGCTTTTTAGACCATGTTGCTACTGAAAAGGTGCTGGTCTAGGGGAGTATTCACTTCCTGCTGACAGTCATTCTGACCCACAGGCCACATTCATCCAGCCCATGGACAGTCATGTCCAGTGTCCTTTGAAGATTTAATCTCAGCCCATCTGTCTGTGGCTGGGAAAGGAAATGGGACTTGATAGCGGATAACTCATTTTCATAATGATAATAATAGAAACTAGCTGTCTTTGTAGTGCATTCTGTTGGCATCTTATTCTCATGTCTTTGTCAGCTCTCAGAACTGATGATTGTTAAAACAAGGTCGTTTTTCTGCAATAGAAGTTGGGTTTACCATTTACTGGTGAGCATTTCTGTTACACAGCAAGCCCTGTTTCAGCTGGAAAGCAATTCATTGTTCATTAAGAGATTTTTTATGACAGAAATGAGGACATGAAATAGTTTACAAGAAGCAGAGGCCTGGTTCCCTGCTGCTCAGGAGCTATGAATGAAGCAGAACATGACCCATTAAAATGTGTTGTAGGTCCACATGGATTCAACACAGGAGATTGAAAGGACACTGAATGTTATCTATTGTGTTTGTTTAGCCTTATGACATGCATTTCCCAGGAAATGCACTTGCTTGCAAAGTCATCCACTCAGTACAAATTGTTTCCAAGCACTTCCTGCAGGAAACAGTTCCCATCAGAGACAAGTTTATAGTATGAGCTATTCTAGTGCATGGTGGGGAAAAGCAACCCTTTCTCTGTAACTTCAGGAATAAACACACAAATAGCTGTATGGGAGGGCAGTAGCTGATTTACGAAATAAAAAGTACATTTAGAAAGCCATGAAAGAAAAAGAATAAGAAGGGTCTTTGGGATATCTGGTATTTTGAGTTCCTTAGCAGTATGCACCTAATCGTCCTACCCAGACAGCATCTGTGATGCACAAGCATAACCCATTGCTCCTATGTGAAAAACCTCGGCTCCTCATCTTTTCCCTTGCAAAACAGAAAAAACATTTACCTCTTTTCTTAACTTATGATTGTCAGTGTGGATTTGTTCCCAAGATAAATGTTTTCTGGGGTCAGAAGTAAAAGAATAAGCTGCTATCTTAAGTACTTCTCTCAAATGTTTGGGATTTCTCAAGCTCTTTTGCATGCACTATACCCTCTGTTTTTCATGCAGTTAGGGGAGTGTTTCTGATTTGTGTAGCTGATGTCCACAGCAGCATATTTGCATTCAGTGGATCCCAGGTTCAGGGCAGTGGGTGGATCTCTTCCCATTGTTTGCAAAGGGATTAAAATGAGGCTTCAGACCCATTCCTAGGCTATTCTCTGCAGCCAACTTTCTTAGTATAATCTAGATATTTCTTTGGCTATATTTACAGCAAACTGCACTACACACTTCCATCCTCTATCTTTATAACTTAGGGTGTATCTACACTGTAAACTACAAGGTATTAGGTATGCCACAGATATCCCAGTTACAGTTTCCTTGTTATAAGCCCCACCACTCTCCTCTCTCAGCAACAAATTAATTAAATTTTTCAATAAATAATTTTCAACTGAAACATTACTCTTACAAAATACTGTGATATTACCCATCAACAGTATAAAACCTCAATTTTTCAGGAATTTTATATTGGGAGAAAAAATAATGGCAGCTGGTAGGCATCTCATTATTAATGACAAAAATAATTCAAAAACTCCTCCTGTGTTTGTTTTGGATGATGCAGGTAAGGGTTAAAAGTGTACCAGATGACTCATGCCCATTGAATTATCTTCAGTGTTACATGCAAAATACTTCTTCCCAAGAAACACAGGAAAAATCTGGAAGTAAGAGTTGATTGGTGATTTTCCAAACTGGGCAAACGGGCTGACTTGCCTAATGCAATGTGTCAGTTTAGAGACAAATTTCACAAAAAGTTGTAAAAGTCAACTTCTTTGTAGTAGATTGCAATAAGAGAAGATTCAGAAGTCCAGATACAAAATACCTGAACAGCCTTTAACAAGAAATATGGGCGTACAGAAAACAAGTGAATAGGTGCACATCCAAACCTGACATTGACTGGAGAAGATGAGGTTCACTAAACTTCATTCATTAAAAAAATTAATTAAAACAATTAAAATAGCTGGGACAAGTCAGAATGGAAGGAAAGGCTAGCTTAAGTAGAAAAGGAGATATCAACAAAAAAACTAGTAGGTATGTGGGTAAAAAAACCCCAAATATTATAATGAGGAATACCCTATTTAAGAGACAGTAGAAAATATAGTAAGAGAAATCAAGATGACACAGTTTTAGAAAGAAAAAATAAAGTTACAAAAATACCACATACTGTGATAGTAAAAAGTGAGTAAAGATACACGGTTTTAGAAGTTGCTGCATTATATTATGCAGGAAAGAGTATAAACAAAAGTACACAGTTTATAAAGCTCATGCCAGTACCAGTCTCAAATGAAATATGTATTTTTTCCTAGAACATACTATTCAAATCTGGGATGTAGCCAAAGGACACAAAGAGGGCCACTGCTATAAATAGGCTCACTTCCTGTGTCATAGGACATCTTCTGAAAGTGTCTGCTCTGATGAGTCAGAGGTAGACTAGAAGATCCCATGCAGTGGTTCAGATTATCAAAGCCAAACAAAACTAAACAAAATCCAGTGCTAGACAGGCATGAGATGGGAGTAGATGTGGCAGACTGTAAAAGGCTGCCTACAGATTTTGCAAAAAGTGATTCTACACTACAAATAAGCCCAACAAAAGGCTATGAAGGCCTCCTAATAATGCCTCATCTCAAAGATAAGGTGAACTAAAACTTATATCAAGGATACCAAGAAGAGGACATATGCTTATTCAAGTAGATACAGTCCAACCAAATCTTCTGTCAGTTGAGTGCGTAAACCAAACACAATTAAACACAGGCCAAACAATTCAAATACTACCCCAGACACAAAACAAAATACACATCCATAGCAATTGTCATCTGCATTTTGACACCTGGTCAAAAAAGCTATTTCCAGAGGCTTGGATTCTTACCTGGAAGGAAAGACAATATTATATGTAGAGCCGTTCGCTTGACCTTGAAAATTTTTTCAGTGTGTGCATTTTTTTTAAGTAAAAATAGCTACAATAAAGCAAATAAAGAAAGCTTGTAACTTTTGAGACTTCACACTTTTTGACATCAGCTAAACTTCTGGGTTGTAATCTTGATTGGAGAGTAGCATTGGTATGCGTTACAGTAGCTGTGCAAGCATACAAAGCTGTCCAAGAGACTTGATTATCCAGTGAATCAAGGGAATGCAACAATTTTCTATCCCTTTCTCTATGTTTAAGACTTCTTTCTTAAAGAAGAGTCCTCTCTGTTCCTCGTTACCACCTGGAACATACTCTAACACAGTATTCCTGTAATAACTTATGAAATTATGGTAAAAGATTCCATTGAGCTGCTCAAGTCCATACATAATGGACCCAAAATCAATCTATAGCTGAAGACAAAATGAAGAAAAAAGTGGGCAGTGTCAGCTAAACATAGGAAGCATTGTTAAAATAGAACTGAGTGTCTCTTAAATATACATGAGAAATTGATGTCAGAAGAGTAGTTTGTGTTTAGGGCTGTGTTTGTAATGTGTTTAAATAATACACAGTGAAAGAGTGTACTGAAGTGGGCTTTGATTTACTGGATTTTCAACTGATCACTGAAAAAACATTTGGACTTTTCAGTGATACTTAAGATAGAAAAATGTGACTATAATACATTTTTTAAAAAACAAATACCGTAATTAAAAAACATTTTAAATCTTTCAGCGTCTGTGAAGTCCCTTCATTCATTCTTGAAGGATGTACGTTATTAATATATATCTCAGGAAAGAACTATTAACACCAATTTTTTGCAATAGAAGGTGAAAAAGCAGTTTTAACCATTCTCCTTAGGAGGTGTTAGTAATGGCCAGAATTATGTAGTACATAAAAAGTAAGAAATGCAACTATAATGTACTGCTGCAATCAGTGGAAGTATATCCACTGAAAAGGACTTTGGATCAGGTGTGTTATTCTCATTTTCCACCTCTGTCAATATGAGTTGACTGTTCTTACTGTGAAGAACAAAATAACAACCAAGTTAGTTTGGTATCTGTAACAATTCACTCATCTTTTGTTTTGCATTGCTACCAATCTCTTTTTGTCACCATAAATAGATTTTTCCTTCTTTTTTTTTTTTTTTTAAATAACTTGGGTAAAAGAAGTCTCTTGGTATAATCATAATGTAGAATCAATTTCTTTTTTTTGCCTTTAAATTCAAACTACTAAATTCTTTACTGTTATTTTAAGACCATTAATTGATGGGGCTGAAAGGACTTGATCCAAACATGCTTTGGTGACTTGTAAGCATGACAGCAAGGAAAAAGATAACATTACTCTCAAATTTTATGAAGGCAAAGCATAACTTTGGGAAATTGGGGACTGACAGTACTAGGGAAAATGAAATTCCTCTTGGAAATTTGGTAAAGCACATACCAGGCTTCACCAGAAGGAATTTATCCAGCAGGTTTTGTTATCATGCCTGTCAACTCAGAGTGAAGCCACATGCTGAAAACTCCATCCAGTTTTTGAGTCACCATTTCCCGAGAGGTGGAGAAACTGTAGGTGTCCAGGGGAAGGCTACCACAGTGGTCAGAGGCCTGGATGGAGCACATGTCCTTTGAACAGTGCTTGAAGGAGCTAGGTTTATTTAGTCAGGTGAGGAAGACATCACTAGAAAATGTAATACCAGCATGCAGATATTTGGAAGGTGATTAAAAAATTACATTGTCATACTCTTCCTCTCTACTCTCTTCATAGCTCCAGGCAACAGCAACAAGGGTACATGGCCACAAATCTTTAGTATGGGAGATTCAGACTGGATATCAGGAGAAATAATTCATGAGAAGGAAGTAGGGAACTGGAACTGTTTCCCAATGAAACAGTTTGGCATCTCCACTGTTGTAGGGTTTTAAAATTCATCTAGACAAGGATATACTGACCTGACTAGTGCACTGACCCTCTGAGGGTGCACTGGATGACCTCCGGACGTCCCATCCAGCCAGTTTTTCTGTGGTTCTATGATTTGACACGTGGTAAACTTTATTCACAATCCATTCATTGTGATAAACAAACACCAATTACGTGGACTGAGCCCATTTTTAGGAAAGCACCAAATATTACAGAACTAATGATAAACCCCAAAAATCTGGGAATTATCTAGATAAGAAATTTCAAATAAGACTTTAGCTGTCTTTAGGAATGACTTTGAAGCAGTAGATTCCATTTCTTACATTTCAGCACTGCGGGGTAGTCTCTGTGCATACATATCTTCCTGCTGAACATTATTACCTTATGGAGGCTGATCTGAATTTTTCTATGAAATAAATGCATGTGAAGTTTTAATAGCCTCTAGGAAAAGAACCATTCCCTTTTCTTCCACCCACACATTTCCTGCAAAAGAGCCCTCTATATTGTACAAGCCTGATGTTTCACCAGTATGAGAGGGATATTTTCTCCTTTTCTTCATAATAAATACAGATGAAGCCTTGTTTGGGAAATTGTAAAATTCATGTAAAAAAAAATTAAATATTTTACTTATTTTATGTACAGCTTCAGTGGCCTTCAAGCAACTACTGCAGAAGGAATGAATGCTGTATTGATTTTATCTCTCATAGTTTCATTATTACTCAATATATTCATGACATGCAATTTTAGCAGAAACCATGATAAGCTAAGATTTCATTAAGTGTTTCATGAAGTAGCACTGAAATAACTGGAATTCAGTAAAGATTGACTTAATTAACTTTTTTTTTTCCCTGAAGTGTATGCAACTTAAAGACATCTTTGTATTTTATTGTATCCTTGACTTAGAATACATTTTAAACACGTATGACTTTTGGAAATTGTTTAGTTTTTTGTAATGTCATCCATCTGATGAGTGTGGAAGAAATATGAGTTAAAGGACCACCACACAGCCATGATTTGTAGACGACTTTTGAATTGGCAAGAGAAGAGCGCAGGATGGGGTATGAAAAATGTGTACATTGGGAAAAATAAAATCCAGTCAGTTTGGTCCTTATAGAATCAAATTGCATGGTCCTTATAGACTAATGCATGAAATAACTTCTGTCATGTATGTAAAAAGTTACTGCATACAGTCATCAGTGTGAGTTCAGAAGGAGTTCCAAACTTCAAAAAAATATAGACCTCTCAACAAGTTTTCTCACCTAGCCACAGTTAAAATCATCTTGACACCATCCGTGAGACCAGTCTTTGGCAGCTTTTCCTAATAGCAGTTAAAAAAAAAAAGCATTTCTGGTATTAATCTGCATGCACATAAACTGCAAATGTTTATTTTACAGTGAGGACAGCAATTCCCTAAGTACAGTTGCTAATGACTTTGCTACCCTAGGAAATAAGGAATTAGAAGTTGTCTAAAATAGGACAAAATTAATCTAAAAGGAACTCTTCAATGAATTCTTTTTAGAAGTGCTTTCCTCTAAAGAATCACAGAATCTTCTACATTGGAAAAGACCTTTGAGATCATCAAGTCCAAGCTATGACCCAACACCACCTTATCAACTAGACCATGGCACTGTGTGCCATATCCAGTCTTTTCTTAAACACCTCCAGGGACAGTGACTCCACCACCTCCCTGGGCAGCCCATTCCAATCCCCCATCACTTTTCCTCTGAAGAGCTGCTTTCTAATATCCAGCCCAAAACTCCTCTAGCACAGCTTAAGACTGCATCCTCTTGTCCAGGTGTTGGTGTGGACTAAAAAGAAGGTAGCTGGCCAAAAGAAACTGATTCTTTGAAAGAGTGGCATGATATGAAAATAGTTTGTCTTTAACTCAAAAGTGGTTTGGAGTAGAATGAAGAAAGAATCCATGAAATAAGGCTGGCATGCTTCTATACATCAGCAAAACTTTTTTCTGCTACAACAATGGTTCACTTGCATCTTATGTTCTAACTGTGTTTTGATTTGACAACTAGAAGCCTGTTAATTAGATAACAGTTTTACAATTAAAGATCAGATACTTATAAATAATATCTGGTTTGGATGTACTGAAGTTATCATACTAAGCCAAACCATTATCTGCTAACCTGGACAAAATAAAAGCAGCAAATGGGTTCAACTTATAGGCAGGTATTGAAATACAGTTTCTCAGCAAAACTGAAGGAGAAAGAGTTAAGAAAAAAAAATGGTGAAAATAAAATGAGAAAAGTATAAAAAATAGTAATACTGGATCTTGATACTAACCTTTACTTGAATTTTCCTTGCAAGCATGGCAGAAGAAATGCTATTATATCTGTTTTATTACACAGATTTTAGTACTACTGTTTATTCAGAGGACTGATATGTCCCACCTAATGAAATGGATGAGCTTTAGCCTGTGGAATGAGTTAATATGAATTATATGAGATCCAACCACACTAAGTGCAGAATTATGAAGTAAGACGAGTAGTGAAAGAATTTCTGCTATAAATTGNTATTACATATTAAATATTTTAGATTATTTAATTTATTTTAATTTTCCTATTAAATTATAATTCTGACTTGCAATCGCCCTCTGGTTTGTTTTGAAACTAGTACAATGTACTAGCACAGTGCTATGATAGCTGTGGGGCAAACACTTAAACATCTAACCTGCTCAGAAACACTGACCTCATACCACTAACTTCTTCAGTATTTTCAGTATTTTCATCTATTAACAAAAAGTCCATGAATTTAAGGAACGTGTTAACTGCACTGTTGTAAACTCATTTATAAGTCAGTTTGTTTGAAAATATGTGAATGTAATGTTCTCAGTGGTTTCTTTTTGTATCGAATTTTGGTGATGGATTTTATTCTCCAAAAGGGAATGTGTCAACAGTTAGATGTGAGATCTGAGTAAAACTGCTCAGAAGCAGATCTCTCAGGAATTTTCCTGATTCATATGAGAACTGCAAGTCTTTTGGGTCTGGAAAGAGTTGAGCAACTGTGAAGCTGTAGCTAACCACAGTTGGATGAAAATTGCTAAATTATGTTTTCTTTATTTTCAGCAAAATGTCAAGTATTGCTCTTTTGCTTTTGCCTTTACAAAGGTCAATTTGATTTAAAAAAGCATCAAATCAACTTGTACTGACAGCTGATTGTTTGTTTAAATCTTCAGATATGTTGTTTTGCCATTAAAACAGAGTCATGAAAGGTTTTAGTGACAAAGATCCTCAATTACAAAACTAGGAACCACACTGGTTTTTTTTGTTTTTTCTTTCTATATCTTCTTAAAGGAGAGTGACTAGAAGATTTAGTTTTGAGAGGGCCATCATATTATTTTCTCTGTGTGAGTGCCTATGACTGTGTGTAAATTAAACACATAATCTACTGGAGACGTGCTAATGTTGTGATTGTGCTTCAAAAAATGTGAAACAGTAAAACAAGGTGAAAATTGTGACTCATCCTCAAACAGGCTCAAATACTCTGCATAAACGGTGGTAGGTTTTGAAATTTCAGTATTTCTTATGCCCCAGGACCCCCTGGGATTAATCTTTTGAGTTCCAGAAAAGAGAAAATTGTAATTTTAATACACAGAGTGATTCCATTCTGAGTGAAGCAGAGCTGGCATCTCTTGCAAAACCCTTTTCTCATTCCTGACTTCTGAAAGGTAACAGGAAAATAGTGATTCTCACCATGAAGACTTCTGCTTTCCTTTAAAACTTTGTTATTTTCACACTAGCTTTTCTATTCCCCCCATTATTAGCCAAGTAGGCCAACATGTATGACAGAAATTTTTACTTCATAAAAGTATGTGTATTTACAGGTCTGTTTTCAGTTCTCTAGTTTCATTTTCTTCAGTGACCAGAAAAGGGTCAGTCACACTCCCCACCACTGGGCTAATTTATCACACTGATTTCCAAAGGCTTTTTATGTGGTCAGTAAGGAGGGAAGTGTGATTCCAGAGCATGCTTCACCAGAAATGTGTGAGGTTCCTGCTTTCACTTAATATAGCGTTTCAGTATTTAGGCTCTGAGATTTCATCCCAAAGACAACACTGTCCTTAAGCACCTTTGCCCCCTTCTGCCTGGATTTTAAAAAAGTAAAATCTAGGCATTGCATACATTGAAAACAGAAAGTCAGAAATCAACCATCCCAGTATTTTTTTGGCTGTTTCAGAATCCTTTTCCATTTTTCCCTAAGAAATAGGTAGTCTCAAAAGGAGAAACAGATTATGTCTATCCACATTTCCATAGGGTCTTTGCTTTGCAGATAAGTACAGAGTAGAAGTCCTTCACAAAGCTACAACTGAGGCCATGGACTGATGATGAGAGTTTTGGACCACTTGAAGTAAGAATCACTGTCTAAAGTCAAAGTCTAAACTCTAAGAAATAGTCTAAAAACTATTTGAACCAAGATCTAGTTGTGTATGCTAAATTTTTTCTGAGGTTATTATACCAGTCCCTTGAAAAACAATGTAAGCGTCCTACTTTCCTTAAGGACATATGAAAATCAAAGGAGAAATTTTCTTTAGAGATGGTTACAGAACTTAGGAAATATTTAAATTAATGAAAATTTTGGTAGTTTTGCCTCTCAGCAAATATATTTGTAGAGAACTACATAACTATTTGGTGTTTTAAGACAAACTTACAGAAATCTGAAAGTATGGAAAGTAAAAACTTGGGAATGTAGTATTTTCATTAATGTAATATAAATTTTAAGTTTATGTGTAGTAAAGAAATCTCAAAGAACACACAAATAATCATTTGTACAAATCATCACCATAGGAAACAATGATATATGAAAAACAGAGACTAAATTATTTCTTATTTACTGTCTTCTTTTTGTAGTTCACCTGTAGGTAGCAATGTCTGTCTGACCAGCCTGTCAATCTTCAGAGATGGATATTATCATCTCATTATAGACAGCTGGAATAAAAACCATGGGAAGATAAATGACTTTTCTGGGGCCAACATACTGGCTCATATATGAAGCAAACTTAATGGCTCCTACATTTCAGGTTTGTTCTTAATTTATTAAACCATATTACCACAAATCTCTCAGTCTGTATTGCCTCCAGTAATTTATTTTTGAAATTAACTGTATTTTCTAAATGGAACCCAATTTTAGTTCTACTAGTGCATTAAATGCCTGTGAGAATAGAAGGTAGAAGGAGCTGTCAGATTAATGATTTTCAGGACAATCTAAATAAAGACCCTCCTTCCTGGAAATGTCTCTTTTTAGATTGCCACCCTCATTTTCATTGACAAAGAGCATTAGCACACACCGTTAGTCACTTTCCTGACATGGTTTGGCTTAGTTTGTAAAAATTATTTGTAACAGATAAAATCTGAAGAGAGAGACCAGTGTTATCGTCTTTGGCACGAATTTTACTTCTGGTAATGTAATTTTGTGTCTAATTTTACCCTTAGTTTTGCATCTAGTAATTCATTGTACATGGACCTTAACCTAATGCAGTGAGTGCAGCTGCAAGTAACTGAATGCATGTGCTTTTAGGAACTCTGTGACTGAATTCAGAGGAAGGTCTGTGTGGAGCAGAGTTACCTCACATCTAGGGTGGAGGTTCATCTGAATGCTATAACTTGCATTTTTGCTGAGTGTTCAGAGAACAACTGTGCCTTGTGCCTAGTTTATTGATATTAAATTATCTTTACAGAAACATAGTTATACACCTTTGTATATATAGTTATACATAATTGCAGGTAACTACAAATTAATATGTAAATATTTGAAAATATTTGTTATGTCTTAGTCAGTACAGACACCACCTTAAAGAACCCTCACAAGCTCTTGTAGCTTTGAAAGACTCCTAAGGAGAAACATGGACTGACTGTGAGGCAAAAGGTGGGTGTGTGGAGAGAGAAGCTATGGTTTTACACAGAGAGGCCTTGGAGGAACTGGCTTGGCTGGGTTTAGGAGTGTCACTATGTTACATTACACTGAAGTCTCCCAAGGGAACCTGCATCAAGGACCACCATCCTGGTGTTGGTGGTGGAGCCATTGTGCCCAATATAAGAGCAGCAAACGCAGAAGCATGCTCAGGTTCTTTCCATTCCCAGCGTCCTCACTGGAATGGGATGTTGAACATCACCCTACAAGTTTCTGCATTCATTAAACTATATGAATTATCGTAATTATTAAATACATTAAATGACACTGCCAGACCAGTTAGGAGAATTCCTGTACTTCCCTATGTCACTGGGTTTTATATAGATTTATGTTTAATTTGCTTAACATAAAATGCTTCAAAATCCATCTGCCTGGCAAAGTTTCCCTGTCTCACTTCAGAATTTCTTACAAATTCCCTCAGGAGATTGATTTTACCTCTCACCAGGGTTTTCATTACTTACTTATCAGCCCATCTCTTTTGCTAATTTTGGCAAGGAGCCAAAGTGCCTCTGCAGACATCTGAACATGCACATTCTGGAGGTGGAAGTCCAATTAGGTCAGTGTTCCCCATCAGGTCTGACCTGTAAGTACCTCCAGGCTTGTGGAGCTTGCCTCTCTGTGTTGGCCCTGCTCAGCAGGCAGAGCCAGTGCTGCCTGAGATCATGTGTGCAGAGAGGATGAGGCTGGAGTTTTCCCCCAGCTCTGAGTGGTGGAGGGATAGTGGCAGAACTCGTAGCTGCCTCGCTGCCACTGGGAACAAAAAAGTGCAAAGGAAGACAAAGCCAAAAATGTACTACAGTAAAAAAAAACAACCCAAAAAAGAGAAGCACTTGCTAGGGCCATGCACTCTCCTCTTGACCCGCTCTGCAGCTCTACAGCCGGCGGCTGTCTGTGTTTGCTCTGCACTGGGCTTGCCATGCAGCCCAGACAGCTCTGCCAAACACTTTGGATGATTTTGCAATGAGAAAACACGATCCTGCAGAGCCAGCAGTTATCGCCATAGAAAAGTGCTGGAAAATAATAGACAATAATCTGCAGCCCTCACACAGAGCAGGAGACCTCAGAAGGACGTATATTCTATGCTAAGCAATAGGAAAATAAGCTAAAATAAAATAAAACCCAAAAACCCAAAACCAAGCAAAACCCCAAACAAACCAACAACCAAACCAAACCAAAAAAAAAACCCCAAAACAACAAAAAAAAACAGCTGAGAAATTTATTGCTCTTAAAGACGTGTGAAAGTCCATCCTTCAACAGTTCTTATGATATTTTCCTCTGAATAAATGCTCCGCAGATAGCAGGAATGGGTTGCAGAGCAGGTCATATCCAAATTCTTCTGTTAAGTGCTGCAAACATGTCTTAGGTAATTTCTGGCATTAATCCATTGCAGAGAATTTCAGTGAAGGAAAGCAACTTATGGTTTTCCAAGTGCAAGGAGAACCAACAGTTTTGATACATATTTCATGATTTACACTATTTTTTGCTGACTATGGGTAGAGCTACTTTGTGGCAAAGTTCAATAAATATACCAACACATGGAAATCAAATGTTCCAATTGCTTAGTTTTGAAATATGTATCTGTATGTATATCTCTATCTTTGGCATTACACTGGTATACATTGACATACAACTTATGGTTTTATTAGTAGAATAAATAAGTAAATACTAATACACTAAACTAATATAACTAAATAGTATATAAAATATAAAATAATATTTCATTATATTTAGTTATGTTGTATAGGCCATTACTCTCCCAAGTGTTGTTAGTGTCTCAGAATGCAGAGGGATCCCTGTTCAGAGACAGCCATTGGAATTGCCTCAATGTTAATTTAATTTGCTTTCCATTTTCTGTGAATTCTCCTTCTTTTAATTATTTATTTTTGTTCACAATGTAGCTGGTATTTCTGTCTGAGTCTATTTAGAAAGTCCTGATAGAAATTTTTTGTGGCAATGGTGTTTTCTGTTTTCAGTTAAAAAAAAAAAAAAGTTGTAAGGCACAAATGCAAATTCTAGAAAGCTTCCTAAAAAAGCCTCAAGACAAGAGTTTCTAGGAGAAGACTGACAGTGGTGGGATTGAGTGCACCCTCAGCAAGTTTGCTGGTGACACCAAGCTGTGTGTTGCAGCTGACACACCAGAGGGAAGCGATCCAGAGGGACCTTGACACGCTTGAGACGTGGGCCCATGCAAACCTCATGGAGTTCAACAAAGCAAAGTGCAAGGTCCTACACTCGGGTCGTGGCAATCCCAAACACACCCACAGGTTGGGCAGGGAAGTGACTGAGAGCAGCCCTGAGGAGACAGACTTGGTGGTGATGGTTGATGAAAAACTCAACGTGAGCCGGCAGTGTGCGCTCGCAGCCCAGCGAGCCAAACGTGTTCTGGGCTGCACCCAAAGGAGCGTGGCCAGCAGGGTGAAGGAGGTGATTCTGCCCCTCTGCTCTGCTCTTGTGGGACCCCACCCGGAGCGCTGTGTGCAGTTCTGCTGTCCCAACAGAAGGAGGACATGGAACTGTTGGAGCAAGTCCAGAGGAGGGCCAAGAAGTTGACAAGAGGACTCCCCTAAGAAGACAGTTTGAGAAGGCTGGGGCTGTTCAGCCTGGAGAAGAGAAGGTTGTGTAGAGACCTCCTAGCAACCTGCCAGTAACTGAAGGGGGCCTACTGGAAAGCTGGAGAGGGACTCTTTATCAGGACCTGTAGTGATAGGACAAGGATTAATGGGTACAAACTGAAAGAGGGGAAATTTAGGTTACACATTACGATGAAATTTTTCACTGTGAGGATGATGAGGTACTGGAAAGGTTGCCCAGGGAGGTTGTGGGTGCTCCAGCCCTGGTGCTGCTCAAGGCTAGGTTGGATAAGTCCTTGAGTTAAATGAGAGGTGTTCCTGTCCATAGCAGCTGGGGTCAGGACTAGATGATCTTTAAGATGTATTCCAAACCCTTAACATTGTATGATTCTGTGATCAAATCCATATTTAGTATGAGTCTGTTTTTTATTTTACTCTGAGTAGCACTCCCTGTGAAAAGAGATCTCAAGTACTCTCTTGAGGTACGTTTTATTCTCTCCTTGCACAGGGGGCTTATTATCTCAAGCCAGGAAGTGAGTGATTTCAATGACAGAGCCAAATTATACCTCCACCTACTCTTGTTCACCTACTTGTCAAATACGGAAGGACGTCTAGTCTTTGTCCTCGTTTTTACCCACATTTCCCTTTTCTTGAGGAGCAAAACAGTTTTATCTTCCTGCTTTATAAGACTTGTCTTCTGCTGTCCCTGAATCAGTTGAAAGGCAGTAAATATCTGTAGGATTTTTCATTAAAATCAAGGGAAGTAGGGAGTATAAACTGCTGACAGTTCTCATGAATATCACTTAACAGCAAAGCCTGCTATACAAGACCTCTAGTTCTGACACAGTCAGTCATCTGGCAAAATTGCTTCCTGTAATAACTTACACATCTGTTATTCTGGATTTTAAAAGCATAAGAAAGTCCTTGTAAGCTATTTGCTGGGATGAGTTTTAACTAAGGTGAGACCTTGTTTGGTTCCTTACAGCCTTGCACGTCTGTAGCTCTCTAACTGGCTTCAGCATCCCCACAAGGTTTTCCAAATAGTCAGAGAGTGCTGGAGTACACAAATACCCTATTCCTCTCAGTCTTGCCCTAAAACACTCAAGCAGAAGGTACAACACATAATCATGACAGCTATCTACAACCCTTCCGTTCCATCCAAGACAGAGTTTTTTGAAGGTTTCTTGCATTTATGGCTTCTGAAGTTGCAGAGCACTGCAGTGAAATGCTCCTAAATAAACAGTTTGTCCAATTTGTCAGAGTAAAAATATCAAAGAGAAAAGAGTAGGCATAAGAGAGATTATGACACTGAAAGAATTCCTTAAAGGGGAAAAATGTTGTTATAACAACATCTTCTAGCTTAACTCTTTGAGATTTTCTGTAATGCCATGTAACCGTTCAGCAATAAACACAAAGTTAGCTTCTGTCTTTTGACTCTTCCGGTCAGTCAATGCCTATTTTCTGTTCCTTGTTACTTTTATCTCTGTGTATTAGTCATTAATACACATAAATAGAAATTACTGCTTTAACAAAAAATAACAATAAAAATAATAAAGTGCTGCAGAAATAGCTCTTTTTTTTGGACCGTGCACAGTGATGCTAGTTTGTATGGTCTTTGAATGTAGTTTTTTTCAATTGCTAGCTTCTCCTTTGAGTTTTCAACTTGCTTTCAGATATAACTAGAGAATTAACTGTTTTGAGACTGTTAGGGAATCTCTTGAACAGGAGCAGAGGTTACAAAGGCTTTTTCATCCACCTTTTCTTCTCTGAGAAAGAAATAAAAGCAGTAGTAGGCTTAGATGGTAAGGTGTGATCCAAAATGTAGATTTGGTTATAAATGTTTACCATAGAAAGCAAGTATGAGAGAAAATGTTAGAAAAATTTTATTAAGCATATGTGAAAACTCATGACATCTGATATTTCTAGGAGCTGAAAAATATATAAGAATAACCTTACTGTGTTTGGTCTTCCTGTTTGTTCTTTTATAGTGTAAGGTTCATCAGTGGACAAATAGTCTGTTTTTCATTGCTATGTGATCTGGCTGCTTTCTGCTACCAGAGTGGTCCTCCTCATAGGATAAAGCACAAGAAGAACCTAATGCAAAGAGGACCTCAGAGGATGCTGTTTCCAGTTTCTGTTGCCTGTGCAGGAAAGAAAAATGAAAAGACAGAGGGGAAAAAATCCACAGGCTAAGAATTGGGGCAGAGATGGGGAACAGTGGGGTGCCAGTCTGCTTTGTCTGCTCTTGTTTGTTCTTAACCTCCTGCCACCCTTTGTGGTTGCTGGGATTTGCTGACTCTCACAGAGCTCTGTAACAAGTGGCTGCAGCCAGAGCTGCAGCGGGAATTGGAAGCTGCTGCTGCATGCTGGCTCCCCCATGTTTGCCCTCCACCTCTCCCAAGTTCGTACCTTTGGTGTTTGACTCAGTATTTCTTTCTTTCTCAGCTAAGCTGAAATGCAAAAATAGGGCTTTCTTCATATTTCCGGGATGACTGCATTGGAAGGAAGTGACAGAATCTTATTCTAGTTTAATCTGCACATTTGGCAAGTTTGGCTAACCATCTGTATTTTCAGTGCATTTTCAAGCTTAACACCTCTTTTTTAATGTTGAATCTGTGCCCTTAAAACAACCCACAAAAAACCCAACTAAAAAACCAAAATAAAGCCCCCCAAAACCTTTTCCACGACTTACAGTGCTGAAAGAGGTAAAAATGGTAGTTGTGTGGGAGTAGTTACAAGTATGCTGAGAGCTATGCAAAATATTTATAGTGAATCCCGAGTATCCAAGCAAATCTGCTTTTTAAAGATGTGCCAAAGTGTGTGAACCTGTCAGGTATGCCTTAGCCAAGTTTAGACAGAATCTGAGCTGAGCGCAGTTTGCCAGAAAGGAATTTATGGCTTTGGCTTTGAGTAGAAGTTGCAAGATTCAGCATGGTGTTGGCATAGGTGGCTCTGCATAAAGCGAAACTTGGCAGTTTAGACTAAAGTTTCAGATGTTACATTAGTATTAGGAAAACTTGTTCAAAATACTGAAAGCACAGTATTTTTTTCATTATTATAGAATATACCTGTAACCTGTTTATCTGTGGAATGACATCTTTATTAAAAAATGAAAGCACTCAAAATAAGTATATCTCTGGGCAGACCTGTAAAGGCGTTCTCAGTATAGTGATAGATATATGAATTAATTACTTTTCTTCATTCAGTTTTTTAAGGTGGCTTCTGATCTTGTGTGTGTGTGTGTGGTGGCAGTTGGCTGGTCCAACAGGTGTTGCCTGCCAACATAGTGTGAGTTTTTCGATCCTGAATTACATTTATTTTTCCTTTATTACATCTATTATTGGGGATTTTTTGCTTTTGATGTGAATTTTTAGGTCTTCAGCTGTAACTGACACAAATCTTGTCCTACAGAGCAAAATGGGGTGTAAACGCCTCAGGAAGCAAAGTGTAGATAAGAAGTAAACGTTCCCAGTAGAAACTGTGATAAGATAAATTGCATGATTGATAAGAATTACAATGATTTCATCAAAACTGGTGCTTACCAGCAAAAAAACCAGTCAAACACTTGATACATAGCAGGTCCAAAGTCAACTTACTAAGTGTAATCACCAGCTGATGGGGTTAGTTAGCACTGCTACAGACAGGGTTTTACAACAGTCATTTTGAATGCTAAGAAAAAGAATTACATCTAAACAAAGGGTCTGATTAATATTTCAAAGGTTATTATTTCTGAAGAGCCATGAGTGGAAGAGGTTAAGTGATGGCTTAAGATGTATCATATGACTAAGATGATATTTCTGTCATGATAACCATAATAAAAGATCTTCAAGCTGCTCTCAAAATAAAACATGAAGCTTGAAGAAGATAATGGCAAAATAAAATGTACATTAAAGATTGCATATGAAAATGCCATGCCTGCAATTTATCATAATTATGTCTGAAAACAAGGAAGGAAGGGAAGCAGGAAAGGAAGGAAAGCTTTCCTTGCAGAAAGAAATAGAGAATTATATGTTTTGTGTTTACCACTTGGCTCACATTATTAATACTACTGCATGTATGAATATTCAGTTCCATAACTAATCAAAAAATTATTAGGAAAGATGATAATACCAAATTTATGTCATGCATTGTACAGTGGCACTGATAATGATTTCTTGAATATTACTCCTTTAATTCTGTGAGTAATTTTTTTGCTGAGCAGAGACTAGCTTTTGAACTTAGTGAAACATGCAATGTATTTATATTAATCAGACTGGTAATTTTCCCAAAAGAAGTAGGCACTTTTTATGTAAATCAGGGTTAATCCACAGAGGTCTTTGACCAGCCAGTGATAGAAAACAACCTAAAAATTTCCTGTAAATTAATGAAAACCCTAGGGAAGTTCACAAGAAATCAGCCAAGGCACTGAGTAGCACACCACCAGAAGTGGCAGCAGTACCCCTGACCACTGACAGCCACCCAGGAAGAACAGTGTGACCAGTAAATTAACAAGGAAAGGACTTCCTAGGACTGGTTGCCAAGAGTAAATTAGCACAGTCCAGACAGAGAATGAGATTAAGTCTCACCCTGATAAAATTAAAACTCTGAAGTAAGACTAATCAAAGTGTAAACCGTCATTCAGAAATTACAGTAATGACAGTGTCAAAAGCTGATCCAAGTATGGACAGCTCTTCTGTTGTCAAAGATACATTTGTGTGCTTTATTGGGGTGTTTTTACCAACTGGCATGAATAAAGCTGTAACTGTAAAAGTGTTTTTTCAGCCACTGTATTCTAAGGATCAAAATGAACCATTTCTGGTAACTGAAGTCTTTTTGTGGTCTGACCAGGAGGTCAGCTTTCTTCAGAAGCCTTGATTTTGCTTTAAATATTCTCCTTTGGAAAAACAACTTTTAGTGATATAGTCATGTGATGATAGTTAACACACAAAATTTTCCAAATTAAATTAGGAACCCTAAGAATGTCTCTGTAGGGTGCCTGCAGTTTTTGTTAGTGCTGATACATGCCAAGAAGCAGGTTGAGGAACTGCTAAAATGGAGTGATGAAATTACTTCTCTTTCACAAAAGTCCTCTTAAGATACTTTAGTTTTATGTATAGAAATGCCATTCCTCTAAAACAGATAATGGTATCTGAATGCACTTCTTGAAAAACAGGTTCTATAGTTTTAGGGTAGGGTATCTCAGACATGGTTAAAAGTATTTGTGGGAGAAGTATGATGTATATTAGCATAAAAAATAAGTCTAATGCTTTGGTGTGTTTGTGTTTATCAGAACAATAATAAAATCATGTGATACAGTAGGCATCTTGTTTTTCTCTCTATATGTAAAAAGGAGATGATGAAGAAATTTGTTGATTGCCTACAGTGTGTTTTATCCTTTCTCATTACAGTAACAGAATTAGCTCAGTTTTCAAATTTAGACATACTGTAGTGTCAGCACAGTAAGCTGGAAGACACAGTTGACAAAGAGACAGAGAGACTCTGAGTGTTATGTGTGCAGCAGAGGTTTTCTGTGGATCAATCCTCCAGCTCTTCATGGGATCTCATGAGGTATAAAACATATTAATGTATTCTGTCCTTTTATTGACAACTATGGAAGTCTGTCCTTAATTTACTAGCTTCCTGCAGCTGCCCATCAGAATAAATAAATCAATCTGTTGCATAGGAGAGTCTCCTTCACACACATGCATGAACAAAACCCTCTCACCAATTGTATTTTTTACATATATACCAGAAAAAACCTCTCTTCTTCTTCTGTAGAGAAATTTCCACAGTCTCTTTGGGCAGGTTGTTCCAGTGCTTAATTACCCCCACATTATATATGTTTTCCTCATATCCAGTTGGAACCTTCCCCATTTCAACTTAGGACCACTCTCTCTCATTCTGTCATGTGCCACTGCCTTTTCTACTGCCTCTTGTAAAGTGACCTACCTGGCATAACCTAGAGCAGCACTGAGGCTGCTCCCACCTCACTGAACAAAAATACCCCATCAAAATTTTCCATGTGAGCTTTCTTTCAGACACTTGTACCTGTGTCTGTATGGATATTGTTTTCCCTGTACATAACAGTACATAAGAGCTGACCAGCCAGACCAGCTTGCTGAGATGAAATAGTAAGACCTTAACTGTCTTCCATCAGCAAATATCAGTAAAATAACCAGCAGCCTTTGCAGAGAGTCTCTTGCAGGCTTTTTTTCAAATAGGCACCACATTTGAGAAAAACTGTAAGTTGGGCGTTTGTGCTCCCTCCTTTGGGACAACCTAATTGTCTGCTTGAAGTAGTTCTCACCTTCTTTGATGAAAAATACATTAACACCACTTTTTTCTCTTATCTTTTACTGTTGCATTGTACTAACACTGCTATCACAATGTAACCATAAATGAAACAGGGTTAAATGTTTTATTAGTCCTGTGGGCCCAGTGCACAGAATTTATGTAGTATTACTATTAAATCCTCTGGAGTCCTAGTTCTTTAGCTTAGTTGTTCAGTCTGCTTCCATGGAGCCCAGGTCAAGCTGTCAGATTATCAGTCAGTCAATGCACTCTGGGACCCAAGAGATTCTCATGGCACCCCAGCACATACTTATGAGTTGAGGAGCATGGCTCTCAATTTTATATGCAACAGCAGAGGTTACTGGCACTAGAGTGAGATTTTGGGGTTTGAGTTTTTGAGTTTAGGTTAGGTTTTTTTGATTCAAACTTCTAAGAATAAAAAGTTAATATTTCCCACAATTTCAACAGAGATGTCATTGCCTGTCTTACTAATATCAACACCCTGACCAAACTATTTTTAATCCTTTTGGAGGGTGTAGATTTCCGGCAGGCCCATCAGCAGATATTGATTATTCTCTGCATTTCCAACTTAGTCCAACCATCAAGGACAAGGTCTGTGTGTCTCTGAAAAAGTATGGTAGTTCCAGCTTGGCTAGAGTTCCTTGTATGATAAACAAAGAGAAATATATATTACGATGTCAACTACCTTATTTTCAGAGCAATTTATGACTATTTTTACGGTGTTAAAGGTTGAAGTGAAAAGGAACATAATGAGAGTGAAAAGCATGAAGAAGGATTGGTTCAATCCTCAGACTGGTGGTTTTGAGAAAACCCACCGAGACTGTGAAAGCTGTGGTTGCACTGACACAACCCGAATATCTGCGTGCAGCCCATGCTCTTTCAGACTAAAGAGCCTGGTAGCTGTTGGCATGAAAAGAAACAAAAATCAGTATGATTTACTGCATCACATCTTCATGTGTATGGTCTTTGAACTCGGTGCTATTTGGGCAGGATCATCTGACTTGTTTTGGCTTCCTGACCACCTTCCTGGTGGTTTCTAGCAGGGACAGAGGACTGTCAGAATAAAACCAAAAAACCTTTTTGATGCTTCAAACAAAACCACAGGGACGCTACAAAGAAACTCACATCAACAGATCATTATCTCCTTGAGATTCTAGATTTGGAGAGGGATATAGGTGAAAGAAAGTTCCATCCTTTATCAGCCAAGCAAGGAATTCTCCATCCAGCAAAAATTCCTGTGTCAATGTATTGCCTACTTAGGAGTGTTGGATTTCATTAGGTATAAGCTTCTGTTTGTAAGGCATTGCTGTAACAATTTACAAGATGGGAGAAATAAACCACAATTTTTGGTTCTGCTATCTCAGCCTTTGACTTCTCCTGTCCTTAGATATTAAAAAACCTCTCTGAGTCCATGTGATTATTATGGGAGCACCCAGAGTTGTCTCATCATCCATCTGCAGAGAGTTACATCAGGGAGGACACAAGACCAAGTTAAGGAGATAATTGTGACACTTTATTCCATGTTTATTTGTTTTAGAAAAGTGAGTGTCCACACTTGAGGCTGCACAGGAGAGTGACTTCTCATGGATCTTTTATGCCAATGCCTTATGAAAGAAAGACAGGGCTGTGCAGCATTTTCAGCTAAAGGGTTTTCTTGAAAAGTAGAAAACTTGAAATGTGTGTACAGCTGTTGTGGCTAGGCCCTCAGAGACTGAACTGCCAGAGGCTATTCTGAATTTTGTATTGGCACTATAATTGCTTCTTCTTGGGGTTTTTATCCTTTTCACATCCATTCAACAACTTAAATTAAAATAAATCAATTTGCTGGCCCCATTATGTTTGACCAATATCAGAGTCCTTCAATTTGTTGACAGAATGAAAGGACTTTTGGTTCCTTTTTTGTGTCTCAAACATGTGTTTGCGTCTATTTTTTTGAATGTATTTACTTATATGTATCACAAAGAAATTTCCTCTCAGTGAACTGCTCTGACTTGTCATGACAAATAAACAATAACCTGGAAAAGCAGGAAAATGTTTTCTCAAAATAGTTGTTTTTAACACTTTTGCTTGGCAGTCTGCTGTAAAAAAAACTCACATGCAGAGCTGTATGGTTTTATGGCAGCTGTATGAAGGTATTTCCAGTGTTCAACCAGCTGAGATTGAAATCCTGTTGAATCCCATTAACTTCTGTTATGTGTCACTTGGGACCAGACGGTTTTGTCATATCATTTTGGCAGTAGAAATTATCAATCTGTGTATCATGAAGTGCTGTTGGGTATGTGCAGTCTCCTCTTTTTTGAAGTGTTTTCAAAATTCCTTTCATTAGAAATTCACAAATAGAATTAGATGAAACTCCTTTCTATTTGTAATCCCAGTTAGTATTTCCATGCCAGTGGATACCTTTGAAATGAATTTTCTGTTTAGTACAATTGGCTTCAGGGGTCTAGAGAACAATGTGAATTACAAAAACAAAAAAACAACAAAAAAAAAACCAAAAAAAAACCCCCCAAAAAATTATAAATATTATTGTATTGCAGCAATTGGTAAGATTTCAGAACTATTCTTTCTGTACTTTTTTGGTAACGCCTTCTTTAGTAATTAAGTAATTATTGAACAGGTTGATTTATCAGTTGGAGTTGATTATTTTTTCTCAGTATTAGTGCAACTTAGAAATTAATGTAAGTCAGATTTCATATGGAGAAGTTCAATTACTGGATTTCTTTACAAACAAAAGACATGGTTATAATACTTTTCTTGGCTCAGTCTAAAGGTCAAAATGATCAAATTTTAAAGAAGAACTGCAGAAGCATACAGCAGAGCCTTTGTTGTAATCAGAAATGAAAACCAGTGCTGAATTAGTTGATATCACTGAGAATCTAATTTATAGTTATGGTATCTGTGACAGCAGCAGTGCAGTTTGCATGAGGTAGGATTGCAAAAAGCCAGCAGGTCAGTAGGCAAATGAGGAATTGTGGCTAAGGAACAGCAGCCAAATATTATTATAAAGGAGGCCTTTAGCCTCATTTTCACTGTTATGACAACTGTGAAACTCCAGTCGGTTTTGTTGTTTTTGGGGTCATGGCTTTTCTTTTCAACTCTCTAGGTTTAACCAAACAATAACTTTCAAATATTTTTGTGTGCGTGTGTTTGTGTGGTTTTTAGCTGGAGAACTCAGGATATGAACGTACCTGTAAGTTTTAGATCTCAGATGGACAGTGATGTCATCCATTATTTTCCACAGAAAGCTCTGATCCAAGCTCCCTGCATTCCACAGGCTGATGTTCTCTTTCAATCTCTGTTTAAGGGTCTTTATGTCTTTGTGGTATATTTTATCCTGCACAACCAACTTTGCTGTCCTGTGAAAGCAAGCTACACTGTAGACATGAATGGGCATACGACTCCAGGATCAGCATTTTTCACCCATGGCAGTGGTCTGCCAGCTGTGGGAGGAGAGATTAGCAAGTCTACGCAGAACCTCATCAGTGCTATGGAAGAGGTAAGAGTGGTCTATAGTGGTCTATAGTCACTAACTTGTTTATTGAAATGCACCTGGAGATTTCAGCATTCGTTCTGAAGTGTAGTACACAGGAATGAGATGCTAAATACATTGGGTTGGCTTTGGGGAGGGGGAGCTTTTCTTGTTATTTATTTTAACGACAAAAATTGTTGTCTTTATCCATGGTATTCTTGGAACTTACTGTGCCCTGATAACATCCCACCTAGAGAATTTCCCCTTTCATACTTGAGTCTTCAGTTTATTATAGAGGTCGGTTAAGGTGTCAAAAGTAGGTCATGAGAAATAAAAATATCAGGTTAATTCTTTCAGATTACTATAGGTCTTAGATGAGTTTTAAGTCATTTCTCAAAGTCATGATGTTCAAAACTTCTGGAAATTGCAATAATGTTAGAATAAAGTTGGAATGGAATGGAATGGAATGGAATGGAATGGAATGGAATGGAATGGAATGGAATGGAATGGAATGGAGAAGGGAAAGGAAGGGAAAAGGGAAAAGGGAAGAGAAGGTGTAGTGTGTTTACCCTGACTGGATGCCAGGCACCCACTAAAGTGTCACTCTCACTCCCATCTGCAAATGGACGGGGAAGAGAAAGTGTAATGAAGGGTTCATGAGTTAAGGACTGGGAGACATCATTCACTAAACATCGTCATGGGCAAAACAAGTTCAAATTAGAGATATTAATTTATTTTGTTTCTAAAAAATTAGATAAGGAAAATGAGAAATAAAATAAGATCTTAAAAACACCCTCCCCCCCTCACCAACCCTCCCTCTTTCTCAGGTTTAACTCTACCCACAGCAGCACAGGGAGACAAAGAATGGGGCTTATGGCCAGTCCACCACCCATAGCTTCTCCAGCTCTAGGGAGAGGAGTCCTTCCCCTACCTGAACATGGGGTCCCTCCCCCAGAAGACAGTTTTCCATGAACTTCCTCACTGG
>VZRQ01011254.1:0-44142 GCA_013397975.1 Machaerirhynchus nigripectus | reverse complement strand
CCATCCCACAGGCAACAGTCCTCCCCAGACTACTGCAGCATGGGTCTCTCTTCCAAGGGGTGCAGTCCTTCATGGACAGGGTGTTCCAGTGTGGTCTCTTCTCTCTACACTCCTCTTATGGGGTCACAGCCTCCTCTCAGCATCCCCCTTCTCTGGCAGGGGGCTTCTCCATGGGCTGCAGGTGGATCTCTGCATTCCCATGGACCTCCATGGGCTGCAGGGGCACAGCTGCTTCACCATGGTCTGCACCATGGGCTGCAGGGGAATCTCAGCTCTGACACCTGGAGCACCTTGTCCCTNCCCCCAGAAGACAGTTTTCCATGAACTTCCTCACTGGGAGTCCATCCCACAGGCAACAGTCCTCCCCAGACTACTGCAGCATGGGTCTCTCTTCCAAGGGGTGCAGTCCTTCATGGACAGGGTGTTCCAGTGTGGTCTCTTCTCTCTACACTCCTCTTATGGGGTCACAGCCTCCTCTCAGCATCCCCCTTCTCTGGCAGGGGGCTTCTCCATGGGCTGCAGGTGGATCTCTGCATTCCCATGGACCTCCATGGGCTGCAGGGGCACAGCTGCTTCACCATGGTCTGCACCATGGGCTGCAGGGGAATCTCAGCTCTGACACCTGGAGCACCTTGTCCCTGCCTTGGTGTCTGCAGAGTTGTTCCTCTCACAAATTCTCACCCTGCTCTTATCTGGCCACTGTTGCATCCAAACAATAACTGTTTTTTTGTTCTTCTTCTTAAATATGCTATCACAGAGGCATAACCACCATTTTTAATTGCCCCAAATTTGGCAGTGGATCCATCTTTGGAGCTGGCAGGGACTGCTCTGCTAGGCATGGAGAAAGCTTTCAGCAGCACCCCAGTAGGCCCCCCTGCAACCCCCCCACTACCAAAACTTGGGCATGCGAACCCAATACAGAAGGGAAGGCAAGAAAAAGGGAAAGGGAGGTAGATAGATAGATAGATAGATGATAGATGTGTGTGTATGTATATATACATATATGTATGTGTATATATATATAAAATGTATTAAAAAGGTAAAAAAAGGCTTCCTGGTTCATTATAGAGGTAATGGAATAGCTGGTTCTAAGATCTCTTGGTCTTCAGTTCTGCTCTGGTCATAGTTTTGAGTTTCTATACAATGGTTTTGTTGATTGCTGCATTTCTACATCTTTTTAAACTCTTCAGGTGCCTGCAGACTGGGAGAGGGCATCCTTGCAGCCTGTTAGTCAAGCTAGTGCTACCTTTAAGCAGAGTCCACAAAATGGTAATGTTTTCCACCCTTCTGGAGGATTCAGTACCAGCTCATTGGTTGCTGATGAGGAATCACAGGAGTTTGATGACCTAATATTCGCTTTAAAGACTGGTGAGTGACTGCTCCCCTTGCCCCTCAAAGTTTGCTGTATTGCTGTGGTGTTATTCACCCTAATGGTGCCACGATTCCACCAGATACAATTAGTGAGGTCTCTTAATATAATCTGATTTCCAATGAAAATCTTAAAGATCAGTCAACATGGAAATGTCTGATAAGACAACCAAAGAGGCAAAGGAGTCCTACCTGATAAGATGTGGCAGACATCCAGATAAAGTACAAATGGACTTGCTTGGTAGCAGGAGGTCACCTAAATGATCTTTAGGGTCACCACTAAGTATCTTGAGCCTCGCAAGAGACAACAGCAAAATATTCGTGAGAGTGACAGGTTAAGTGATCTGGCACACATAATTTCACAAGCTTGTTCCCTTCAGTGATACCAAGAAAAGTCAAACTGGATGGAAGGCTGGGAATGCTGATAATAAAGAGGTATTTTTATTCAGTAAGTTCATAATGCACTATATCCTAAGCCAATTTACATTGCAGAAAACGCCTCAAATTATGGGGCCCTCAAAATCTGAAGGACATGGACTGATTCCAGAGGAGGCCATGAAGGTGCTCAGAGGGCCAGAGTGCCTTCTGCTCTCTCTGCTGAGAGGGTTGGGGTTGTCATCCTGGAGAAGGGAAGGTGTTGGGAGAGCTTTGAGTCGCTTCCAATGCCTAAGGGGCTACAAGAGAGTAGACTTGTAGAGGAGTGGGAGAGGGACTTTTGACAAGGGCATAGTGTGACAGAACAAGGGGGAATGGCTTTGAACTGAAAGAGGGCAGGTTTAGGTTAGGTGTTAGGTAGAAATTCTTCCCTGTGAGGGTGGGGAGTCCATGGCACAGGTTACCCAGAGAAGCTGTGGCTGCCCCATCCCTGAAAGTGTTCAAGGCCGGGTTTAATGGGACTCTGAGCAACTTGGCCTAGTGGAAGGTGTCCCTGCCCATGGCAGGGGGTTGGAAATAGATGGTCTTTAAGGTCCCTTCCAACCCAAACCATTCTATGTTCTATAAAAGTCTGGTTTGTATTTAATAATTTTTCTAGACATTTTGCAGACTAGTTCTGCTTTGTTAGCAGTGTGTTGGGGTTTTTTGCTAGAATTTCAAAGCTAGGTGCAGAAGTTACAGTTGCAAACCATTTTCTTGGGTATGTAAGAAGGTAGCTTTTACTTTTTAACTTCTTGAACACTATGAAGGAAATCAGATAATTCATAGATAGTTAATAAGACATGAAACAATCTACATCTAACACTCCCACTATTACACAAAGTTTACTGCTTAAGTAAAGCAGTTGGCATCAGTAAACTGTAGAAGACTGAGTCTTAAGTAATGAAAAACAATCTAGGCAACAGCTGCAGCTGATATATAATACAATTCAACATATATCCAGCTCTTAATTACTTTTTCCTAAGTCTTCAAACTCCATCCCTAGTTAATTTGTTTTCAGTTCTTTTAGAGGAAGTAGGTCTAAAATCAACTTTTGGTTTTCTTGCCTAAATTCTATTGTTGTCTTCTTTATTAATATTTTATTATAATTTGTTTTTATGAGCCTTTTATATTATTGTGATTTGAAGCAGTGATCTCAGGCCATTGTTGGAGAGAAATATTTTATTTGCATTACTGATTCAAGTAGTGCCTGACAATTTTACACCAATGCTTATTCCTGTGCCCACACTCTGTCCCCAGCATTGTTACAAGAGTAAAAATCCCCATGATTTCTGAACCAAACCAGTAGTACCATCTGGTTTCATCCCCACATTTGAACAAGATGAACTAAAGAGGTGGTGTGGAAGGTTGGAGCATCTTTGACCAGCAAAGTAAATGTTTAGCAGCCATTGTCTCAGACACAACCTCTATCTCAACACATACTTAATAAATAAATAAATAAATAAAAGGCAAGTTCTTCTGTACTAAAATTTATTTTATTCTTTTCATCCTGACCTGTTCTCCAGTTCAGTTCAGTGCGTGGCCAAGGAGAGGGAGGCAGGGAACCACATGGATGTAATAAAAAGAGAGATGAGGTGGTGGAAGGTGGGATTTTGTTTCTCTGTTAGGCAGTACAGACCTATATTGCTAAAGAATTCACTGAGCTGTGGCCTAATAGAAGTTTTATTATGTTAGTTAAGTTAGCAGGCACTGAAATGAGCTCACCTCCTAGTCTTTCAGCACCACATTTCCTCCTCTTGTACATCTTTGCTTGTGCTCACAAGAAACCACAAGAAGTCAGGTTAGATTTCTCCTTTTCTTCTCTTTCTTTGTCTCCTCTCTCTCTCCCACTCTACATCAGTTAGTCTGATGCCCTTCAAGCACCAGCCCTGGCTCCAAGGAAGAAGTGGTCATTGGCAATTGGAAGACAAGGACCTCTTTTCTAAATGGGCTAAAATGTATAGGCAGCTAAGATACCTTGTTGCTGAGCTGCTCTTGCCTGTCCTTTGCTGTGTGAGGTGCTTCTCAAACCCATTTAGAACAGACTTTATTTCTGTAGGCTGGGAATTCCTCATTCTGGAAGAGCAGGGAGAAGGTGCTTTAGCTAGTTTAATCACTCCTAAACTGGGGTTGTTGCTTTTGGAGGAAGATTAGAAATACCTGATCTGCTATTGTTTGAACTTTACCTTTGATGAACTGAAATAGATCCTACCATTATCTGTGTTCCCTAAAACTGTCAATCTATAACCAAACTTAGCAATAGCATTGCTAAAATATTAGCTCCCACTCTGAGGGCTGACTGAGGATCAGCACTGACTAGCAGAGGAGTATGTAAAAATGGTTTTATGCCCCTTGGTGCTTCATCTGTCCCTTCTGCTCATGTAGTTCTGAGCTGTCTGAGGGTGACTTTAACTTATGCTCACAGGGCATAATTTTGTAGCCACCAGGCAGCCAGGATCAAGGGTAATGAGGGTATAATCACAGCAAAGCTAACATTTCACTCCTGCCCTCCTGCCTCTGCAGCTAGACACTCTCAGCTGTAGAAATGAAGACAGGTTAAAAAAATGCAACCAATCCTCCACAGAAGAAGTTTGTTTTTAACTTGTCAGTGTTTAGCAATTTGCAGTGTGCAGTGCAGCCCCATAAATAGTTGTGCTGGCACACACAGCCTTGTTGCTAAAGGAATGTGTCATAGAACTGTGCACTTAGCCCTTGGTTCCACAGTCATTAATGCTGGGCCTAATTACAGATTAACCTGAAATACAGGCTGGGTCAGATGGAGGCACACAACTGCAGTTCTAGCAAATCAGGTGGACAGCAGTGTACTGTTTCTTAGCCACCTGTTATGCTACCTTTGTGCAAGCCTCACATCACCGTAGGGTTTTTCTGTTTTGTCTGAGAAATCCAGTGGGCTTCTTATATCATACAGCCTTTGTATTTGAATGTCTTATCAACTAATTCCTTCTTTCCATCAAATATGCTCCTGTCCATACAGAAATACATAGTTAAGACTCACTCTGCTCACTACATCACTTCATTTCTTTTATTTCAGAAATCTTTTGGAAATCAGGCCTGCCCCAAGATGGCTTATGTGAAGGAAACAATAGAACAATTAGTGTGGGAAAAATAATTTAGGGATGTGTCCTGCTTACTGATATGTGCTAAAAACTTTTTTTTTTTTAATGTTTATGAATTTGTGTTTATTTATTTTAGCGTATTTCATTTGCAGCTCTTATAATGATTCAAACCGCTTCCATTGAGAAAGTTAGGTATTTATTAATTAGTTTTTGTTGATTTCAATAATTAATTTAAAAGTCTGCAATTTTGGACTAGATCTCATTTTCCCTCTGATTTCTTGTGCAAGGTTTATATTGATAGGCAATTTAATAAGACCTTTGCCTTCTACCTTGCGACAGAATCATATGGTGTTGTCATTGAGGATAAAGCCCAATATACCAGAATTCCCTGCAGACTTCTACTGTGGTTAGGGCTGGGCAGTTAAAAAAAGAGCCAACAAGAATAAAAGCAAATGCAGTCTGTCCCAAAGCAGCAAGCTGCCCATCAGCATTGCTCTAAAGCATGAATACCATAAATGCACGATAGCTTTATGATTTCTGAACTTCCATCTATATCTTACAAATACTCCTGTCCTCTCCCTTTCTTTGATGCACAAAACCAAAGCAATTTATTTATTTGGATGAAATGTGAAATTGAAACACAGCAAAGCCTTTGAGGGAGGCCCAAAGTCCTCCAGGGTGACACGTGACCCACTGTGGTAGTCTCCAGATATATACTGAGCAGAATACTGCTACATTCATACCTTAGTGTATTTTTGCTCTTAATAGAGGCAATTTTGATAAATATTACATATTTATATTCTCTAATACTATGGAAATATTCTAATAATTCTATGATATGGAAAATACTTGGGAAAATCTACTGAGTAAGTTAAAACCCTCCCAAAAATACAGCTATTACAAGGGCAATGCTATATAAAATGATTCATTATTTTCAATCTAATACAGTTTAGGATTCCAAAGTCAGCATTTTATAAACCTTGGTGACACCACAGTAGGTGCCTGGTTTAAGAATAAAGCATCTCATGTGGCCATCCTGAACCAGAGGAGATATTTGAAATTTCAGTTCTGAAAGGTGTTCAGTGCAGCATCTTGGAGACTGTCTATTACAGGGCAGGTAGATTGTGGGTGGCAAATCCCTGCTTTATCAGCCTACGTAATTTCTGTTTTGAAGGGCTCACTTCACAGAAAAAAAATGGAAGGAAAGGTAGCTAGTTTGCATATTCATTCAGTTTCTCCTCTATGATTTTCACACTTATGCTACCTGATGGCTGCTGAATGTGACTGCATAATACCCAGGAAGCATTTTTAGTTGAACCTGAACTTTATTTATAGAAGTCTGGGTGTTGGTTGTTGTTATTTCTGTGAAGTCAAAACCCTGAAAGAAGAATTAAATTTAGTTTATGTAGCTTATTCATATACATCCCACACATATAATAAAATCATGACTGGTTAAGCAAGATATAAGTGCTTGAGACATAAAAAGTTTCCCCAGCGATATGAGTACACTACTTACAAAACAAACTCTGTCTCCCTTAAAATGTTTTTGTGAAAGTCTGATCTGTCTCTGAGCAAGCAGATGATAACAGCTGGTGTTCCAGGACACGTAGGGATGCACTGGTGTAGGCCTTCACCAGCAGATGTCAGTGGAGGGACCTCTGTGGGTTTGAAGCCTGAGCTGCGACTTTTCAGTTTCTAGCTAGTCCCTGCATACAAAAAGAGAAGGAAGAAAGGCTTCATTTTCCTGCCTATTTTTCTTAAAATAGTTCCTTCACAACCTGGGGAAAAGTAATACTCCCTGCTACATACCTACCACCCAACTGTAGCGTCTCTAGATGAGTGCAGGCTTTTTGGGATCTGATTGAGTTTAAATTCCACTCTAATCTGAGAACACAATGGACCAATGAACTCTGTGAAACTCCATCATGTAAACAGTCATACCCTTTCCAGCCTGATGACTGTTTGGTAAGCTGGTATCCTGGTTACATTTCAGTTCTTATTCCTAAAAGGGATCAGCTCTAACATAGTTTGTCTTTGCACCATCAGCAGAACAAGGCCCTTGTAAACCTAAAGTACCCAGTTTCAGTCTCTGGTTTACTAGGTTTCTGATAAGAACCTCTGTATCAAGAAAGATCTTCTCTGACTTTACACAGAGCATGGACAAAGCTTGTACGTAGATGACATTTAGGAATGTACATAGTGTAATACATTTAGACCAATACCCAATCTTTTTATAGTGACCAGCAAAAGATTCTTTAAGAAACCCTACTCTAAATAGTTGCCACCTCACCAGTATAGCCACTGGTAAGACAAATATCTTTCTAACCCCAACAATCGGTGTTCAGCTTGAAATCTGAGCCCATGGTGATGGTATTTATGATTTCAAATGGTTTTAAATAAAGGGTTTTTTTCAGTTTTTGAAATTTGTACGCTTTTCAGGTTGACTAAATGTCTTGATTGAATTCCACTGTTACTGATGCTACATAAGAAGTATTGTGTTCTTTCTTCATTCGAAGTATTTTATTTACTTGATGATAACATGAAGTTATGGTTTTTACTTCATGGTTTTTACTTGTTCTTCCATTCCCACGTGGTAAATGCAACAGTCTGATTCATCTTCTCTATTACAGTCAGGCTTCCTTTCTAAAACAATCAAATATCAAACAATCAAAATACTTGTTTAAACAATTGTGTTTTTCCCAGGACCTTGAAGCACCTTTTGGATATTAGGATCTGGCTCAATGAAAAGGTTAAATGCACATACAAATTTAAATCAACTTCAATCCGTTTATAAACAATATTTTAATGATTCAGATCCTAATCTTGACTTTGTTATTGTATCTGTGTATGTTGATGGATTTTTACTCCTGTCATACTCTGGCACTAGTTGTTGGTTTCTCAAGAGCTTGGGTCATGCAGCCCTAAGGACTCATCAGTGTCAGTGAACGCATATTCCCTCCGTGACCCAAACACCAAAATCAGGTGCAAGAAGCATCATGGTGCATCATACTGACTTTTCCCCTGGATCATAGGACATAGACACAAGTTTGGCCCCTACCAGGACTCCATCCAGACCTCTGCAGAAAAACTTGGCTAGTCCTACAGGAGCTCCTGCACCAAGTTCTCTGGACCAAACTCCATATTCAGGATTGCAGCCTGACTTCATAGAGCAAAACAGCATCTCACTGGTGCCCACTTTACAGTACTTCTTTTTCTGCTTGAGGGGGGGTGGGAGGAAGGGTGCTGAGAGAAAACTTTGTAAAAGTGGAACAACAGAGAGCATAGAAAAATATGAACAAAGTCGAAAAAATGAAATTACTTTTCTTTTGTTGAACAAACCAAAAACTGGAATGTCAGCGGAGCCAGAAATGAGAGATGCACTGTACACCTGACAGAAACTCTAGAAAATGTTTTTCAGTATAAAATGCAAATCACTGCCTCTCCCAGCATACCCTGTTCAGGGCTGTTTTGAGCCATCTGTCATTCCTTTGTAACTGCCTTGAACTGCATGTAGTTACAGATCTGCTTCTGCCCAAAACAAATAACTTCCCTCGTCATTTGTAAGTGACGTCACTGCAAGATAATGCCTGAAAGTAATTTGTCTTGAAATCCTCATGCCTCATTATACTGATATGCAGTTCTCAACAAATTTAAGGCCTAGACACCCTAAGCCCTCAAAACCCATGCATTGTGTAGAATTTGTTCTACAGCTCAAGAAGAGGAGCTGAAAAAGTTTATAGTTCCAATAGATATCCTGTGAAGAAATGGTCTGACAAAAATATGTATTTCATAAAAACTAGTGCAGGACAATTCATCTTCACACTAATCTACTCAAACCTCCTCCACAAAAAAGCCCAAATGAAACCCCCATCAAACAAATAGGAAGCAGAAAGCTAGCAGAAGTCCTATGACAAAGGGATGGAGAAGGTAGCCTCTCTTCTAGACATGTTTTGGAAGTTCCCTTGGACCAAAGTCTAGTATTGTCTTCCAGTAGAAGGAAAACATAATGCACTGGTTTGCGCAAAATGTGGGTTTAAAGAATATTTGGTCAACATCTTTTCTCATGTTGAAATTACAGTCCTATTAAGCCAGCTGGAATAGTGGTTTAACATGGAAATTGTATCACTAAAAATCAATTCCTTATGAGGAAGTCCTTGGAAATACCAGACCGTAACAGCCAGACCAGGAACCCAGTCTAAGCCAGGCCTTGACTTATGCTTTTCTCATTTCAAGGCAACCTCTAAAGAGCTATTGCACCACTTACTGGGCCAAATAAAGTGAATGACAGTGGAATTATGAAAAAGTGTATGTGGTACAAAACTATGTCAGATAATGTTATAATCCATGGATTCGGAATGGTAGACTAGTAAGAGGAAACTTGCCACGTGGTTGTGGTGTGGGGAAACATTTCAATAATCCGAACAAAGCAGTGGGATAGGGTATTCCCATTTCTGTGCCAAGATTTCATTCTCACTGATTCTTATTTTTGTTGTTTCTTCTCTGTTTCAGGTGCAGGTCTCAGTGTCAGTGATAACGAGTCTTGTCATGGCAGCCAGGACGGTGGCAGCATGGCTAACTCCCAGATTGTAGAGCTTAGAAGAATACCCATAGCTGACACTCACCTCTAACTCCACAGCTTGCTTGGGTTTTTGTTGTTGGTTTTTTGTTTTTGTTTTTGTTTTTTTTTAAATTCAAGCCTCAGTATTTTTATATTTGTACTTCCTTTTGCACTAAAACACTATGTGAAACTGTATTAGAATGCTTTTAGCTCTACTGATCATTTAACAAGGAATGTTTGCTTGAGGTTTTGTATATCAGAAAAAAACCTGGAAATTTGTTACTGTGGGTGAGGATCATTAGATACCATGGTGGCTGGCCTAGATTTGTATCTTGTAAGTAGATGATACATTTCACAAACTGTAGCTTTTTTAAATTAACCTGTACATTAACACTGACTAATAAAGCAATAGAGTCTGTTTGATACAAACCAGTCTGTTGTTTCTCCTTACTGTTTATGAAGATGAAAGGTGATGCAGACACCCTGTTGGACAGGAAAGTGTTCTAGTGGCACAGTTTTTCTAAGTTTCCTAGGCTGTACTTTTCTCACTGTTTTTTGAATACCCAAATCTGTGAACAAATTCAAATAAAGAAAAAAGCCTTGAGCCAAAGAACTTGAAATTTAAATTGTGACATGATGAATACACGGTGATCTGAAACACAAAAAGAGAAGGGGAGATAAAGGACAAGAGTGAAACCACTGCCAGCTGTGTGCTTTTAACTTCTTTATCTTTCTGGTTTCATAATATTAAGCTCTCTCACTCTTTTCACAGTCAAAAACAGGGGGAATTCCAAAGAGTTGAATTTTCTGTTGATCTCCATGTAGATAGTCCTGTTCTGATTGAAAGGTTCAAGTACTGCATCATAGAGTTAGATCAGTAATCTGGGGCCATAAATAGCAAGAAAAATTCCTCCCATGGAAGAAAAAAAATTACAACAGAGGAAGTATTTCACAACACAGGGGGGAGGCAGGCTGATCTCGTAGGAATCTGCTTGTGCACATAGAGTCTGGCAGAAAAACACATTAAAGCAAGCGTCCAAAGGAATTTTCCTCTGAACACTTCTCAGTGTAGTATAGATGTACAGTAAATCAGAATGCAAGTCTTTTATACCCTCCTCAGGAACTTGCCTAAAGGCTTCACACTGGATAAGGTCTGAGCAACAACCTCTCCCTTTAAAAGAAAACTTTTCTTAAGGAAATCTTTCCATGAATTTTTCAGAATGATATGCAAATTTTGTCGTATCTAATTAACTGTTGAGCTTTAAAAAGCCAAAAACAACAAAACAAATAAATCCCACTTACTGTGTCACAGTTCTGTAACAGCTAATGGGACATTGCAGCTTATAGTCATCACCTGTATCCAAGGAAGACACCAGCTTTAAGGTCTAATGCTGCAAAAGCCTTCACAGGCACAGGAAACTATTTCTAGTCAGGAAAGCCCTTAAAGAAGTGCTTTCTAAGTGTACATTTGAATAGGGAAATAAGAGTATGTCTGTATATAACTGGTATATGATCTGCTGTGTTGAGTCCTAAATTTCTGACTCACAGGAATTTTGTTGGGTCTTTATACTGGTCATGGTACAGAGGGAACAAAGCCAAGTCGTATTGGTAAATGTCAAAAGTTAATGTGGGGTTGAAGGTGGGTGTGGGGGGTAGTAAAAGAGTCTTTCTACACGGAGAGCAATGCACAGGGCAATCAGGAAGACCCTGTGCAGAAGGGGCAGCTGTTAAAGTTGGGTGCAGTGCATCAGAATGCGTATATAGATGCATACGTATGTATAAAGTGGGCAACTTTATTAAAAAGTGAGCCATCTAAGTAGATTTCATCATTCACTTTTTTGCCCATAATACATATGATGAAAAGGGACTTCCTGAGCACTTGAGTGAACTGCAAGTATCATTGAAATGAGTCAGTCTGGAGTTAAAATTAAGTTTTGGGTATTTTGCGATATGGTACTTTTTATATTTTCCTCACAGGAAACCTGGCTCATTCTTCCTGAATAAACTGAGATGAAGTAAACCTTGTTAGAGCTGATCCTTCTCATCTACCCACTAAGGGCTTTATGTGAAGCCTGGCCCCGTGGAGCTATTGCAACACTTGCTTGGTTGTGAGCAAGTCAGGGCTGTAACAGATGTTTCATTACTCGCACTACATGCTACTACATGCCGTGAGAAAGCTTATAAAAGAGGATGTTTGTTTGATTTGACTCATCACCGTAAATGTTAATACTTTATGTCACTTCAACTTGTTGCACAACTGGCCTGGTTAGGGATTTACTGTAAATGCATCAGCATTTTCAGAGGAGACCAGTAGGATGACGTCTGCTGCCAGCATTTTCTGAATTTTAAATCTCTAGGTGGTACTCACATGGTTTAAGGTCATGAGATGAATTTTTTTATTGTTCTAAAACAAATCCTTTTTTAGCAGAAAATGTTCTGCCTGTAGGAGATTCAGTGGTTTAATAAAATGAGTCTCTCTCAGCCTGTTTTTGCTGTTCCTTGGACAGGCAGAGATAGAGACAGGAGGAGGGCAGCTGTGTGCTCTGACTCAGGTGTGCCCAGCAGCCACACCTGGGCAGGACCAATATCTTTACACTTGGTGTAACTTAATGCAACCAGGCTGAGTGCCTCCTGCCGCTCCTTGATCTCGGGAATTATTTAAAATTTGATTGAGAGTGCAAACATTTCTTTGTTTCTATGAGGTGAAATAATCTGCAGCTAGATATCTTTCAAACCAAGCATTACCACACAGCCTGCCATGCTGGCTGACTCACACAAGCCTTTGCTTTGCTCCTCTGCAGGGAAAAACACTTGCTACCTTTGCTCTTTTTGCTGTAAAAGAAGATGATTCCTCCCCAAGAAGCCATTTTATGTGTTTTGAAGGGTAGAAGGAGCTGTAGTTAATATTTACTGTGTTTAATATAATACTTACTATAATATTAAATAATAGTATTTACTACAACATTTAATAGAATATATCTATAATATAGTTCAATTATTATTTAATAATATAACATATTATGGTCTATGCAGTACTATAATGTTATAATTGTTTATAATTTATTATATTTCTTATGTATTATGTTTTAATTTATATTTCAATACTGAATATATAACATTTTACAGTTCACTGTGTGAAGGAGGTCCCTTTTCCAGACAAATTTTACTCAAAACTACTTACATATATTTGTAGATCAGATGGATAAATAGACGTTTCATCCCAATATAATTAACTTCTTTCGAAGGATGTTTGAATGTATTTCACATTCAAATGCATAAATGATGAAAAAATACTGGGTTCAACAGACATCTTTTAGGTCATGTTTTAGAGAAAACCACTGGTTTCAACTTTCTTGCTGTATTGCAAAAATAAAACTGCATGTCAGTGACTTGAACAGAACTATTCAGATTACTAATTTTTTTAGAACCCAGCTGAGGGCCCCAATATATTCAAGTTCTGTCTCTACCATGCAAATGCTTAGCTCTCCAATATTCTACATCCAAACTCATCATCTTGCTGAGGACTCCACAGTGAGAGCTTTGATCTGCAAAGGATTAGATTATATTGAGAGCTTTACAGCAATAAAGTGCCTATGAGATCAACATAAAATTATATTAAATTGACTGATCGTGTCAGGATCATGGTTACACTAGAAAATTGCTTAAGCCCAGGCGTATCCTGCCGTCAGATGTATTTCACTATAGCTTGGTTTATGCTCTGGCCCTTGGGCTACTATTGTAGATTCTGTTTCACCAGCACTAGTGTAAACCACTAAGAAATCAGAATTTATTTCAAATTTGCTGGCAGCAGAATTTGCTCCTGTGTTGCTTCTACTGATAGTAACGTGTGGAAGCAGCACATAAAAGTTTGGGCTTATCTGTTCAATATGTTATTCTGTTAATTTTCAGAGAAAAACACTCAAGGAGAATTTCCACTTCTAATTTCTTGATTCAGAATTATCTTCTCTGCAATAAATACATTGGAATAATTACAGTGTAACACTCTGGCACACAATAAATAAATGGAAGTATTTGCAATGTAATACTCAAACAGTATTGAACTAAATACCTGGGACTAATAATATGCTGAAACTGAGAAAACAGTTTGTGTAAACTAGCCTAAGAGGTAGGCCAAAAACCCTAAGAATAGTTTTGCTTGGTTGGTTTTAACCAAGTCAAAGTTGTGTTCATGATACTGATAGCATTTTTACAAAAAACGAGATTTGTAGGAAAATATATATTCTCATGTCTCATGACAATGCCTGGGGTAAAAACAGAAGGGTTTTTAACTGGAGCTGTTTTTCCCCAGCTCAGCAGGTAGGCTTTGAAGACAGAGTGGTAATGCCTGTGCTATAGCACCACTGATCTAAGCACACCGTGACTTTAACCAGTGAAACTCTAACTTCCAAAATCTGTCTTCTTCAGGGTGCTTTTACTCTTCATAAACAAGTACATGTCACCATGTACAGACAGACAGAAAATAATTATGGGATACAAGAATATAGATATATAAATGTGGATGTGGATACAGGTATCGATATAGGTAGAGAGATACAGATCAATACTGATAGATATAGATGCAGATGTAGATATAGATGTAGATATAGACGGATAGATGTATAGGAAGAATAAATTCTGTTTCAGTCTGGGAGCTAAAACATTGTGGCCATGAAACAGGTTTCCCTGGAAACTTCTTGGCTCCTGCCTTGCATTTCCTGAACCAAAGTTAAGCCTGTGATTGCCTAGTTTCCTAACTGGAAAGAGTCAGGCATGGGATATAGTGCTGTTAAAAGGGGAGCAAGGAAAAGGAATGCCCAGAAACTCCCTTTGCTCTTAGCCTCACGTAGCCCACAAGCTATGTGATCGATGTGCTGCACAACCTACAGCCTGTTTGTGCCCTGGGTCTGTCTGTTCCCCGTGGTAGGGAAGAAGAGAAACAAAGATTTACCACCTGGCAAGGACCAGATGGATGACTGGATTCCTGCTTGATGTGCACACAGGACCGTAATTGTTTTTGGTTTGAGAGAACAGCATGTCCTGGAGATTGGGATGGTGTGAGAGGAAAAGAATGGCCGAACGCTGACCTCACTCCAAATCCTTGATGAATCCTGACGAAGGGAGATAGTGAGTTGTTACTCCTTAAGTGCGTGCAGGAGGATGGCACCACTAGCTCCCCTCCTCTGCTGTGGCACACAAGTAGCATCTGTACTAGCTCCTCAAACAGGACTGGGTCTCTACTGTTTCAGGCCCAAAATGAGCCCTGTTTGAGTGTTTTCCATGTCACAGATACTGTTTGCTCCTTTTAGCAGAAATCTAAAAATACCCCACCAACTAACTTGCTTTTGCTAAAGAAGTGACCTTCATCCCTGAGCTCCTGCACACGTAGCACCTCGGTCACCCACATTACTTCCCAAAGAGACTCATTATTCACTTTTTCCTTCCAGACCACTGTACGGACATAATGGCAATTAAGAATCTTCTGGTTTTCTGTCTTGTAAGAAGTAACAGGTTTCCTTCTAATTTTTTATTGTTCTGCAGTTACCGTGTTTTGTACCTTCTCCTGGATAAGGTCCTAAGGAGTCATGTCCTACTCCAGGAAAATACACTTCAGAGCATCCTTATAGTTGAACATGTGCCTATTTTGGCTATGCACGTGGCAAAATACCTGTTTCACTGGTTGATCAGTCTCCACCCACATGGATCCTGGGTCCAACTCTTGTCTGTTGTACATTTAATAAATCCCATTTTAACTGCGACTTCCTGCAAGTTTTGTAACATGCATGCTCACTTGTGGAGCAGTGATGATTGCAGCTGAGGAACACAAGCAAAGAGGATAAACTTCTGAGTGCTTTTTTGTCTTCCTTTTCTTTTGTTTTTAATCATCCACTCTCTTCCTACTGTTCCCACAAGATGATGCTCTGCCTTCTGATGCAGCAGTGTGTGATGACCCAGAGTAGCCAAGTGCTGTGTTCCTTCTCTGAGGATCATTCTTCCATCTTGAGAGCCAGACTTAATAAGAACGATTTTACTTTGCAGGGCTAAGGGGCTTTTTAGAGTTAGGAGTATATCTATTCCTTAAATTCAGTGCTGGCAGAAGACCACTGTTGCACATTGGAAGACCTCTAACCATGGTCCTTAAAGGACTAAGGATTAGGATTACAATACCTCAAATACTGGTTTTTAGTGTAGTAAGGATTAGGACAAGGTCTGACCTGTGGCAGTGGTGTGGACCACTGCTGTGCCACCAGTAAGGAAACAGCCTGCCTACCTTAAAAATCAAGCTCTACTGCAGAGTGCAGAGCAAGAACAAGCCAGGCAAATGCCAGGCAGTTATTCACAAGCCTTTTGACTTGTAGTGGAATGGCCCATAACAAACACTGGGTGATTAAGATTAAAGATAATCCTCGGAGCATGTAGAAGAATCCCACGTAGCCTCAGGAGATGGACAGCTAAATCCTCGGAGCCTGTATACACAGTTATGCCATCTGACCCCAAGGATACAGACCTTGTTTTTGAAAGCAGCATGCTCTAAAGGAGAAAGTAAATGGAAAAACTTGCTTTTCTAACCTCAAAAACCAGCTCTGAATGTTCATGAAAACGAAATTTTATTGCAAAGGAAGCAGAAGTTAAGGTTTTCTCCTCATAAAATTGAGGCTAGCGTGACTTAAAAATGTCATAGCTTTCTGAAACTGTGTGAATTAGCAAAGAAAGAAAATGTCCATTTTTATATATACTTATACCATCAGAAATACTGTTAGAATTAATATTTTTTGCAGAAGTACTAGCTCACAAAAAGTACTGTTTTACACATCATATGAGGTAAATTAACACCTAGATCATAAGACCCATAAGTGGTAAGAATTCATTAGCTCTAATTTAACTGCTTTTTATTTTTATCTGATCTCTACTCTAAAAGGAAAATTATTTGTGTCGAAACTAACGAAAGCCATTTTTTTCCTTTTTGCCTTATAGAAGTATAATATTCTTCTTTTGTCTCATGACTTTTATATTAGTCGTGGCAATACGTTTTGCTCAAAATTAAGCTCATTATGTCTAGTTTTCCTGGGGGAGAGGGAAATAAAGGCATGATTGCTTCCTTGTACTGGACAGAACTCATTTTGAGCAGCTGAGTATTTTATGATTTAAATAAATAAATAAGCCTTTAAAGAAATAATTCTTCTTTGATTTGGGAGGGGTGATTTGAATTTGGGATGTTTGCATGTCTAATTTTCTATAGCAAACATACAGAAAGCAGGAAAGGATGACGGATATTTAATCCCATTAAGTGTGAAAAAGACAAAGAAGCATGCCTTCCTATTAAAATCCATTCTAGGCCAAAACTGGATACATGGAAAACAAATTCATGACAGTGGGAGTCATTGTCTTAGCCTGACTATTAACAGCTGTAAGATTACGCCTGCGGTGACTGTTTTCATTCGTTCTGGCAGGGTACAGTCAGCAGTGACTGCTCTGCTGCTTCTTAAGGTCAGATCCAGATCTAGCAGCTTCCCAGGCAGTGGTTCTAAACATCAGATTTCACTGATAGGAATTTATACTTTGTACATACAGGAACGAAACTCTGGTCTTAACTGAGTTGTGTTTTGAATATAAGAATTATTTTTGGCTTGCAGATAGAAAAACTGTATCTCTGGATTTCCTACAGTAACCTGGAATACAGCATTCCTCACTGCAGAGTGAAACTGGGGAGAGCAAACTACCTTGCTGGTGTCTGAGGATCTTTCCAGGTCCAAGATTTAGCCCATGACAAGGCTACGTGGAGCCCTCAGTGGATTGCACGATATGGAACGCCTGTGCCCACAGCCCAACCCACAGCCCAAGACCAACAGCATCTGTCTTGTCTTCCTTGTAAGCACCGTGAAGAGTATGTGGGTGTGAAGCTACCTTCATAATCTTTCATTATGTGTCAAGCAATGGTGGTTTTAAGTCTGCTGATACAAGGTACACCCATGTCTGCTTGGTCAGTTTATCTCTGAGGCTGTAAAAATAGCTCCGTTTGACTCTCAGAGGTTGTTTCAGGATTGTTTTTGTTCTGAATTGATGTTTAACTAGTTTCCAGGAACACATGGGGGCTGGAGAGAGCCTTGCTGCTACTTGTGTTTCAGACTTAGATGTTTGGGGCAGAAAGTCTGTGACCATGTGGTTCCCCACTTCACTTTGGTTTTCTTTCTTTGGTTTTCCACAGGCCATGCTGCTAATGTTGTACCCTGCTAGAGCAATTTTTAGTGTTCACCTGCTTTTCTTTGAGCTGACAGGATCTTTGACTGTGAAGAAGGTGTGTGGGTTCAATGACCCATGCTGGACAATTAGAGTGTGGACAATGGTCCAGAGACCCTTCTTTTCTCAAGCTTTTGCCTTACTCAGGCAAGATTTCCAGAGTATCGGTGTTGTCAATAAAAACTGTGAAAATTATCAATAATACAAACACATGGGTTTGTATTACAATATGTAATTAAATACGTAATGCAAATTACAATTTTAGTACCAGTAATACCAAGTCAGCTGTTGCTTATAAAGCAACAAAAATGTGAGGGATTTTCTGTGTGTCAAGGAGTTGGAAAGATACCCCAAAGAGACTCATATTGTTAATGTCTGCTTACGTCTCTTGCTCTAGTGCCCTGTCTTCACATATGACCAGTATATTTTGTAATGCCTGACCTTGATTAAAAACAAACAATGTTAAAGGAAGAGAAAAATAAACGTCATAGATAATTTTGAGGTTTTTTTGTGGTTGTACCTCATTTTTGTTCTTTCATATCCAGCTAAGTTATTACTGAAGTAAGCCCTGAATGCTGCTGAGTGCCATCCTACACAAACACAGTGTCTTTAACGTCATCTAAAGGTCAAGGTTATATTTATGCTGGGAGGTAATATAGTAATATTTGTTTAGACTTTGTGATTGAATGAGAAGAAAGTGTTTATCTATGCATACACATTTGACTGAAGGGAAATGCTTTTTCTCATGGAGAACAGACTGAATATTCAATCACTAATATGCAAAACAAGCAACTCAAAAGAGCTTGGTCTGTGCCTTCCACACACATCCAACGAAATGTAGCCAGAATTAACTGCACATAAAGGCACTCCATACCACACTTGGATTTGGTTTCGGTTTCCATTGGGTTGTGGATTTTTCGCTTTGAACAAGCATCCCCTGGGCAGGGAAGGTTCACAATGCTGTAGGAGTGGGATGGTGATAGCGGGGAGCAAGACACATTGGCAGTCCCTCGTGCTAACCTCTTGCAGCTCAGCATGACTCCTCCGGGATTTCAGCAGGGTGCTGCTCTGCTCTCCCGCTCTTCTCTGCTCCAATGCTCCTCCTTAAGGATTTCATTGAGGGCATATGCCTGCTGGTCCTGAAGATGACCAACTAGTTTTGATCGAGGAAAGCCAATAAAAGCAACCAAATTGATGCTGAATTAGGTCATACTGGTCTTTCCAGGAATTTGGACTCTGTTACCGATTTTTTGCAATATCAGTAATGTTAGGGATAAATTTGTGTAAAGCATGTCACTCATGGTAGTAGATCTATGATGAAGTGTTTATATCCATGTTCTTTTGAAATGTGTGAATCAAAATTATTTTAACCTGTTTTTTTCCAGCTGAAATATTAACAAGGCCACACAATGAATTTTCACATTGAAGGAAACTACTTAACATCCACTACATCCACACTGAAACAAAAGTATTGAAACTTCCTACCTCAATTAGGCTTTCCAAGACATCCATCACTCTTGTAATTAGATATTTCTTGTTTCCCAAACTGTACCAGCAACTGCCAATTAAAATACAGCTATTTAATCATGTTAAATTAGAGCTACAATAATATT
This sequence comes from Machaerirhynchus nigripectus, assembly GCA_013397975.1. NCBI lineage: Eukaryota > Metazoa > Chordata > Aves > Passeriformes > Dicruridae > Machaerirhynchus > Machaerirhynchus nigripectus. The sequence continues at coordinate 24,877 of VZRQ01011254.1, read as the reverse complement.
AGTCATTGCCTAATAACCCTTTGCAAGCCACTAAGAAAGTAAAGTCTTGCCAAGAAGGCTGTAACCCTTACACAATAAAATCAACAAATCATAATTGTACTGTGTACCTTCTCTTCTTTCCTACCACACTGTGATACACATAAAACATAAATCAAGAAGCCAGAGATGGGTTGAGTAATTTAAAACAATTTGTAAGTTCTAACTCAAGAGGCTGTCTAGGCCTATTAATTAGTAAATCATTCATAATCTTGAAAGCATTTAAATGCACTTGATTTCAGTAAAATAATGCTGCCTTCAAGACTCTAAAAGACAAGGATCTCTTCAAGTGTTTCTGTAAATGTTTCAACCTAAATTGATGAAAATAGTAATCAATTTCAACCCTTCCACCAAGGCTACATGTGTCTAACATTAGGACTAACCAGAAGTCCTATATTTTTATACATTAATAACTGATATTTTCATTAATATTCCCAAACTCATATTTTGAAGCCAGTGCAGACGTGGGTTGGAGCTTTCTTCTCTTTTCCTTGCTCTTAATTAGCTGTTTTCTGGCAATGCTTCTTCCCTGCTTTATTCTCATTCATTAAGTCAGTGGTGGAAAATCACCAGGTCTGAACTCCTATAGCTGTGGATGTTTGTAACAGGACAGGGCACATTCTATGGAGTAATGACCCTGGTTGGATTAGAAAGGATTTAGAAAGGGCTGGGATTTTTAAGGCATTTTTAAGGAATTTTTATGTGATCCTCAAAACACTGGCTGAACCCTTTGGGTTTCCTCTGCCTCTCCTGGAATGACTTAGGTGCCACTGCTTTTTCTTTAGGTGTCCTAAAGTGCTCCCTGGAATAATTCAGGAGCTTGATATGTGTGTGTTACAGCAAAAAATAAAAACATCTTCCAAATCATAGAATCATGGGTTCACAGAATAATTTAGATGGGTTCACAGAATAATTTAGATGGTCAAAGACCTCTAAAATAATTGATTCCAAACCTTAACCCAGCACCGCCAAGTCCTGTACTAAACCATGTCCCCAAATGCCACACGTGTTTAAAATCCTTACAGGAACAGTGAGTCTACCACCACCTTGGGCAGGCTGATCCAGAGCTTGACACTTTCAAAGACATTTTTGCAATATTGAATCTAAATCACCCCTGGCAGAAGCTGAAGACTTCCTCTAGTCCTATCGCTTGCAGCTTGGGAGCAGAGACAAACTGTCACCTGTTTACAGCCTCTTTTCAGGTAACTGTAGAAAGAAAGAAAGAAGGGTCTCCTCTAAGCCTTTCTCCAGGCTAAACGACCCCAGTTCCCTCATCTTTTGCTCATCAGACGTGTGCTCCACACTCTTCTGCAGCTCTGTTGCCCTTCTTGGGACGTGATCCGGCGCCTCAATGTCTGTCTCGTAGTGAGGGGCTAAAACTGAGCCCAGAAATTGAGGTCTGGCCTCACCACTGCTGAATGCAAAAGGTTTATCATTTTACAGTGCTAAGTACCTTAGTTAACATTAGGACTAAACCTCGAATGGAAAGGAATCAGATTATCCATGGCTGCTAAACAGAAGAAGTGTCTCCTACCCTTGAGAAGTTATTCTGGAGGAAGACTGCATCACTAAGAGTGACCTTTTGGAGAAATGACCAGGGCAGTCTTAGCCCTGGGCACATGTGAACTAGAATCAAAATTTATTAACTGAAGCAAAAAGACTGAAAATTGGCCAGGATGTGTCTGGATTCTGTTTGTGTAAACACCTTGCCTGGTGCCACATGAAGGCTGATATTCCAGCCCTGGGAAACTCCTAGTCAAGAATGAAACACTTAAAAGGAGGAAGTGCGTAAAAGAAAAATATAAATATTTTCCAGGAATGCTTACATTGTTTAGACATTTCAAGGAAAGAAAAAAAAGCAAATACAAAACACAGGGAATAATAGCAACAATATTTCTGGAAAAAGTTATTTCAGTGCACTGTTTATTTAGTGCTTCCTTGTTTTTCTATCAACATGATGTACAGCATTCATATATAAAAAATAAAGACTAAATCTGCATTCATGAAAGATCAAGTATCACAGAAACACAGAATATGCTGAGTTGGAAGGGACCCAAAAGCATCATCGAGTCCAACTGAGGAGGAGCTTTCCATTTCATATTAGCAAGTGTTCAGTCAACTATTCTAATCCTACCAAAATTCCACAACATCTAGAAACAATGCCTATCTATAAACCCTTAGTTAGACCTTACCTGCCTTTGGTGCTGAGGAAGGTGCCTGTGAGCAGGGTTTCCATCTATTTTTCGTGTCTGGACTAGAAGTGTGGTCAGCTGATGCAATGAAAAGAGAGGTGCCATTGCAATTACATCATTGCATTTCAAACTGCAGAGGACTGATCAGGAGCCCCAACAAATACACACCAGGCAATAAATCTCTCTGACCATACACACATGGGAGAGAGAAAAAGTGCAATTTACCTAGGGAGTTCAGATGAGCTTGTGCAAACTACCTGTTAGGCAAACTCCTCTAAACTTGAGGGTAAAATGGGCACTGCTCTTCACCTCAATCTGGCACAAGCCCAGTAGCCTCCCTGCACCTGCATCTGCTGCCCCAGGTAGCCCAAGTACCTGTGTGCCCAGAAAAGTGAGTCCATCTTGGAATATCTCCTAGGGTAGCCCTGTCCTTGCATGCCTGTGCCACTGAGAAGCCTCACTTCATGTCCATGCTGGTCAGTGAATCCTCCAGGTGTCAAATGACCCATCAGTGTAGCCACAGGATGCTTCAAAACTTCTTGACCGCACTGATCCAGACCCCTCACACCGGCAGGAAATAAAGTTTTGGGATCTGGGATGTTAACACAGCTTAACAAAAAATCAGAATGTGAATCTGTGTGTGTGTGTGTGCATTTCAAAAATGTTCTATGCTAATCCACATTTATTAATATTAGTGGATGATTTAAATGTTTTCATTAAAATTTAAAGGGAGTGAGAAGGAGATGTCTCCCTGCCTCTGGAGACCCTTAGAAGACACCACACACAGCTCTATCCTAGTGCATTTTTTTCTGGTTGAATTGAAATTCAGCAGCATTTTGCTTTGGGAATTTGCAGTAAATGAGACATGTCAGGGAATTTATGTAAGAAGTCAGCTGCTGGAGATATATGGCCTGAAGAAGTGTTTTTGCAAGCAAGAAAGCAGTAATATGTGAGTTTGAAGTGCAATACTCACCAAAAAAACCCCCAGAAACTTATAAAAGCATAGCCTGCAGCGAATCACAGTTTTTTTTCTTTTTCTAAAGGAATATGTATTTTTCCAGCATCAGATGCAATATAAAAAATCCAGGGGGAAAAAAAAAAAAGGAAAGAAAAGGCCCAGCTTCAGATTGTTTGTTTCTTCAGGTAAATGGTTTATTTATCTTTCCTTTAGAAGAAAAGTATCAATTGCTATATATTTCTGATGACTTCATTAGCTGGACATGGTAGGAAAGAACATCTCCCTCCAGCTTAAGGTGCCATGAGAGGAATAAAATTTAATTTTGTTAGAGCTAGAAATGGGAGTGTTGCTATTGTTTGGAATCTTGAGACAATTGCTGTACTGGAGGAAGATAGCTGAAGAACTCAGCTAAGCTTAATGAACAAATTAAAAATAAGTCATAAGAAAGTTGTAAATTCAGCCAAAGTAAACTGTTGCTTCTTACAATTTAACCTCCTGCTATATGTATGATGTAGAAAATTTTTATATTTAGCTACATAGTAAGTCTGATCCAAAAGAAGGACAGCAGGGTAATTCAACCTTTGAAGATGTCCCTGCTCATTGCAGCAGGTTGGACAAGATGGCTTTTAAAGGTCCCTTCCAACGCAAACCAGCCTAGGATTCTGTGATTCTGCCTTTGTTTGCTTTGATATACTTGATTATTGCTTTAAAAAAAGAAAGAAAAAAAATTTCAGCTACTGAAAATTGTTCATTTGAGGATTCTTCATGTGGCTTTTCCCCCTGCACTTTCCCATACTTTTTGTTCTATAAATGGATACTAAATGAGGACACAATGCCATTGTTCTTAGCCTTGGATGGTAGGCTGTGGTACAGTGCTTACGGTGAGCTCTTACTCTAGCAAAACCATTCTTACTCTCTGCTAGCTGCACAGGAACTGTTCTGCTCTAATTGTAATAGTTTACACTTCTATCCATCTATTCAGCTTTAGAACAAATTGATTGAAATTTTTAATTTTTTTAAAAATTATTTTTGCATTACTATGTTTAATTACTGTGTTTAATGTTGTACATAGACTAGTGTGTCTATGTATACATATGCATATACATACGCATATACATGTGGATTTAGAGAAACAAATATTTACATAACTGTGTAGTGACATTGCTTCCCAGCTTTGACAGATCTGTTGGGCACAAAGTGCTCACTCTATGTGTGTGTGTTTTTAAATTATTGTATTACATCTAAAAAATAACTCAAGCACTAGGAATATAATTTTTAGCCTAGTTGAAATCACAGTGGACAGGTGTTTTGACCTTTTTTTAACATTAAAAGAAAGTTTAATAGCTATTAAGAAATCTTCAAGAATTATTTTTATTATTGCAGGAAGTTAGCTCACAACCCGGAAATAATCACTCAGTCAAGCACAAGGCCACTAAAAGGCAAATTAATAAGTTGCTCATGAGTCAGTGCCTCTCTCTCTTTTTTTTTTTTTTTTAGGGTTAACTGCACATGCATGTTGAATCATGTATCTGTAGTAGTAGATCCTGAGGCAGCAGGACATCACTTACTGTGGCTGAGTAAAGAACTGTGCAAGGGACTGATCTCAACCAACAGAATAGTTTTGATAAAGACTTAGTCTTACTTGAAGGTGGCTGTTACAGAATTACAGATAAATTCCGCATTACAGGCGGTCAAATGATTGCTAACATGACATTCTTCAAATGGCTGAAAGGGACCTTCATTTTGTTAATGTATGCATGAAATATATTTCTGATACTCAGGCTACTAAACGTTATTGTCTTCTCAAACAAAGAGAGTTATTATATTTGGAAAAACCTAACAAATACTATGCCAGTATTAGTGTGCTTATAAATTAAAAACTATTGAATTTTTTATTTGATAGTTGCATTCTCACAAATAACAAGCCACAGCCAAGTTCTGGTGAAGAATCCGCAGATTAAAATGTTTGCGTGTGGTGAGCACTTATGAATAACACACACTTATGGAGACAGATGGAGCAACCTCTCAAAAAGGGGCCTCTGCTCACACAGGCTGTTAGACCTAGGAGTACTACAACAACTTTTTTCATATACCAGGGAAGCCAGTTATTCTAGAACAAAAATACACTACCTAACGACTAAACCTCTACATTTAAAAGATTCTTACTGAATATGGTGAACAAAGGTAGTCTTCTCTTTTCTGTCTTCAAAATCTTGCTCAGTTTTGTAAATTCAATTAGTTATCAGAGACAAGCTGAACTTGTTCAGAAGCAGTTTCAGTTTATACCATAAGCAGATACATAAGATGTGAAGTATTTTGGGATCCAGTGTCCCAGGACGTTCAGTATTTGTACTGTTCAACCGCTGAGAGATTGTTGTAGCTCTTTGGTGTATTGTGGAAGAGAAGGAACAGCTGAAAACCTTTCCTTAGGCAAACCTTTGGTTTTTCCATGGGAAAAATTTCTGATAGAATTCACGAGAGAGGGTAGAAAAAATTTTTAGACACATATTAGAGAGTATCCAAAAAAGAAAGCACCTAGCACAGGGTGACTGTGTGAGGTAAATTTTAGAAACAGATACAATGCGTTACGATTTTGAACATAATATGTGTTTACAGGTGAAGCAGTTGGAAATTCATCTGTAATTTTTTTTCTTTCAGAACCATTCCATGTGAAATATATCATGTATTCACCATACACTTGTACAGTAGCAATGCTTATCACCTTGGAATAAATCTATGAGGGATACTGTGTGAGAGAACATCTCTGGCACGGACACAGCCAAACTGTGACATTTCAGTACAATCTGAAAGGATTTTCCAGAGTGCTCAGCGATCTGTAGGCTCTCAGTAGCATTCAGTGTTATGTGGACAGCTTTTGGCATCTGTGTCAACACACTCAAAATGTCACACACAAGACTGCCTTAAGCATTCTAATATTCCTTGCCAAACCACTAGCTGTGTTTCAAGATCTTTTAAGATCTGGTGGTGGTGCCCTTAGCCAGAGCATGAGCCCTTGCGCTTTTATTGTGGCTTTTTGTTGCTTTCGGCAAGGAAACATGAAGTAAGTTTAGCTTCTGCTTGGTGAGAGCTCATCTTGGCTGAACATGAACTCCTCCTGTTGACCATGTCCTTCTTGGGCTCCACCAGTAGACTGGTGATAGCATAGTGTTTTGGTGGTTTTGGTCTCTCAGACTTTCCATCTGCCATCCTGCTGAAGGAAGATATTTGTCAGCAGCAGCCTTAAAGAGGAAGCTGAAACAATCTGACTGAAGAATTCTCTGTCTCTGGGCCAGACACAAAATCATCATAGTGATAGAATCTCAGAATGGTTTGGGTTAGAAAGGACCTTAAAGATCATCCAGTTCCAATCACTTGCCATGGGCAAGGACACATTTTACTGGACCAGGCTGCTCAAAGCCACATCCAACCTGGCCTTGAATGCTTCCGCTGTGGATGGAGCATCCACACCTACTCTGTTCCTGTGCCAAACACCCTCACAGTCAAGACTTTCATTCTAACATATAATCTAAATCTCTCCACTTCTAGTTTAAAACTATTCCTTCTTGTCCCATCACTAAATGCCCACATAAAAAGTTGCTCTCACTCATTTTTTATATAAAAGGATGGCCAGTTACTCATTTATAAATCTTTTTTTATTATTATTATTTTTATTTATTTACACCCCCAACCCCCTCCTTCTACCAGAAACCTGTAGCCCATTCAGTGGTCTGAGACAGCCTCTTCCTGCCTCCTGCGACCAGGCTCCCACCAAAGGCAGCACATCTATGGCCTGATCCCACTGCAGAGAGGATGTCAGTGAGGCGTTCACTCTCTGAGGCACCCCCTTGTCTGCGCTTGTTTCAGGGGAGAGCTGACAGGATAATTCCTGACAGTTTCAGAGTCCTGCCAGCCACTCACTATGGCAGAGGTTTAGTCTGTGCAGGATTAGGTGAATCAGAATAGCAATCTGTGACAACACTGGACTAAGCTTCATGGCGACATGACATTTTGCAAAAAACTGTGGCTGAGAGTGTGGTGCCGAGCACAGCTGTTGGCACTGTGGGAATCAGAGAAGGAACAACACAAAGTGATGTCCTCTGAGGCAAAACTGTGTCACCTATGTACAAAATGCAGAAGTGAGTTGACTAGTGTGGTGGTATCTATTGTGTTTGGAATTGCACATCCCTGGAGCTGCAGAAGCTGATGGTTCGCACAGGCAACTCTTTGAGAATAGGGTGCAATTTTACATGCAGATTTAACATCTTTCCCAAGGAATGAGGTGAAGACATGGGGAAACTCTTTAGAAAATATGCACCTATCCGTTTTTGTTGTTGTTGCTGCTCTCAACGCCTGAGAAAATGGCTGGTTTTAAGTGCTCTGTGAGGTTGGCTGAAGAGTGAATTTTTTTAAACAGTTTATGCATTGTCACTTCCCGGTGAGTTCCCAATGACACAATTGCTCTCTTGCTTCTTTGCATCAGTTGCTTACACCTAATTGGTTTCTATTGTGATACAGATAACTAATACGGAGCCTTCACTGAACTTCAGGACACATTTCTGTATCTAAATATATATACTGGGATGAAGGCTTCTACTCTGCTATAGGCAGGAGACAGTTGAGCAGACAGAGGTCCTGTTCGCAAATCTTTTGAGGCTTTTTCTTTGTGTTGAGAGAAACATTCAGTCCCATCCCTCAGCAGACAGCAATGCTGAGTCACACTCTGTGTTGTTGCTGCATATCGTTGCTGCATATCAGCCTGGTGCTTGACTAAAGAAAACAGCCAGTCCTTCCTCCTTATTCCTTTTATTGGGTATCAATGGCAAAACAAAACTTGTTTTCCATGCAAGGACAGGATCTTCTTTCCTTCTGCAACTTCCCATTTCTGGTACAATTTTTTTTTCCCCCAGACAATGAGGGAGGGTCAGTTTTGACAATTTCTACCCCAGAACAGCCTTCAGTGATGTGGACAGATACTACCATTATGGAGATCAGGACAGATCAAGGCTTACAGGGTTTAGTCTTATGCATGGGTTTTAAATCAGCAGAAGAAGTTGTGGACTCACATATTCTATTATTTTTCACCCCAAATGGGATGGTGTCACAGAATCATTGACTACTATCAGAGCTTTATTTTTTTATTAATTGATACTGGATTTTATACCAAGCTAGAGTGCTGATAAACACATGTATGCTTTAATTTAGGGATAGGTTTTGTATTAAATGTCACACTTTAACAGAAATGGCATATGACAATTCAGCTTTCAAATTTTCTTTTCTGTAGCCAATTTTTGAAACAAGCCTCAACTCCCTTTTAACTTTTTAAGAATGAGCAAGGACTACAATTTTCCCTCAGCATCACAAAACAGTAGGAGTTAAATTTTATTCTCAGTTTTTAAGGTGTTCTGCTGAAATAACAGTTGAATTTGTGCTGCATTTTTCCCAGATTGCAGAGTAAAATCTGTCCCAAGGAGTTCAGAATATGCCTTTTTGTTCAAAACTACTAAAACTGTCAGTGTGGGTTTGGGTTTGGTATTTTTGTGTGGCTCTTTTTTTTCTTTTCTTTATTTTTGGGTGGGGGAAAAGAGTGAGGTGGGAGCAGGTTCTTAGTGGTTTTTTTTTTTGGTTGGTTGGTTTTGGGGTTTCTTTTGTATTTTTTCAGAAGCCAGGGAAGGAGACAGGAGAAGAAAATAATGGCTTAATCTAGAGTGTCCCATAGAAAATATGCACTGACCAAACCTGTTTAGCCTTTGTTAAAACAGTTTCAATAGATGGCAACCCTCCCCTTAATTAACAATAAAACATTCTTTTAGGTGTCTGCCAACCCCTCGTCTTGGCCAGTGCCTTTTATCTGGAGCTTGTAATAGGAATCTATTTTTTAAAATGCCTGCTATTTCTCCCCTTCTCCCCTCCTGCCTCTGCTGAGCATGGAACAGTCACTGTCTAACCTCTCTCCAACCTGAGTGAGCCAGGAAGGTTATTAACCCTTCAGCTTAACCCTCAGGGTGGCATCCTGCTCAGTATGTACTGATCTGGGCTGTGCTCTCCCAAATGACTGATGGATAAAGCTCTGGAAAACTTCACAGGGAGCAGTTGCTACCCACTTGGTACAGAAGTTAATTTTAGCACTTTTCTTAATCTGACTGCCCAAATTATTTTGATGGAAATGAAATAACAAGCTTACCATGTGGTGTTGCTCCATGTGAAATGCATTTTGTTAATTTATGTTGTTGGCCATAATATTTTCTGTCCCTGATTCACTATCCATATTATGCAGTTGTGGTACTTTAGAAATGCCAAGGGTGATCCAGAAAGCTAAGGAAGAAATCTTTTTTCTTTGACCAAAACTAAGGAATCTAAACTTGAATGCTATGTTAATCTTAGATATTAGGCCGCATTTAGAGCAGAAGTCTGAATATGTTTACCACCAGTATATGACAAATTTATTTTCACATATTTTCCAAATATACTCTGAACCCATTTGTTAAATTTTTTTTAAGAAGATAGTTAGTAGAGGATATTCTGGAATTTCTGCTGCAAGTTTTACCACTTGCTTAGAGACAGTCAACCACATCCAGAGATGAAATCAGTGGGATATAAAGGTGTATCAGTCTGCCATAATGCCTGAAAATTTAGTCACACAAATTCCACTAATGAATGAGGACCACTGCTACTAAATGTAGGTGAGAACAGAATCAATTTTACCTCCATGCTTTTGATGTACCATGGAAAAGAATCTTTTTCCAAGTAAGAGGTAGTCTTTCCTATTAGTCCTCACAGAACATACAGAAAATTACTTGTCCAGAAACTGAATTATCCAGCAAGCATCTATATTTTATTTTCAGGCTGTAAAACTCCTCAGATACTGTCAAGAACTTATCAAGATACAACCAAATTTCTGGAACCTTTGAGAAGCTAACTTTTGTATTTGTTTAACAGCCTAATTTCTAAAAATTTTCTGATAAATAGCAGATTTTTTGCTGGTACAAAAATGATTTTCTCTTTAAAATTTCTGACATATTTTGTTGCCAAAACCTTGGTAGCTGGGATTTGGCAAATGATTTTTGTCTTGATGTTCCTCCCCTTGGAAGATTAAAAAATCCATAGCTCACCACAAAGCTAATCAGTGTTGAGAGGTCTCTGTAACGTTTAAGATGATCAAGCATCACTATTTTTTAACAAGACTTCACTGACTTTGATTAGCAAAGCCTAATAAGAAAAATCAATACATTAAAGACTAAACCTACAAATGCTTTGGCATCATGTAGGGTTAGGAAAACTTCAGGCAAACAAGCATGCGTGGTATTCAAATTTCCATTAGTCACTTAGAGTGGAAAATCTGACGTGATTGTCAATTAGTGGGACAGGATATTCAGCTTATTTAACCAAGAAACCGCAGTGCAGTGTGAGGCTCCTTAGTTAAAACAAATATCTCATTACAAAAGTACTTTGACATTTCTTGTGTTTATTTAAGATCAGTCATCATTCAGGTACTTAAAAGCTATAAAACTGAAATCATGCAGACTTTACCAAAAGTAGGTCCTACCCTTCCTTTTCAAGCTTCAGCACTTCTGGTGAGTTTATACAGCACTGCAGGTTAACGATGAGCTCATACCTGTTTAAGAAGATGTCTATGTAAAAAATACAGAAGGCGCTGAGCATCTCCCTGTTGCTGCAGCACACAAGCTTCCTCTTTTTCTTTCTTTCTTTCTTTCTTTCTTTCTTTCTTTCTTTCTTTCTTTCTTTCTTTCTTTCTTTCTTTCTTTCTTTCTTTCTCTCTTTCTTTCTCTCTTTCTTTCTCTCTTTCTTTTTTTTCTTCCTTTCTTCCTTTCTTTTGCTCAGATTAATGATTTGATGTTTCCCGAACTGTGAGTCAAAATAGCTGTTTCTGCCTTTCCGCACTGTGGTTACACTGCCAGCATTCAGGAAACTTGTGCCAGCATGTACCTTATGCAAGCAAGGCTCAAAGGCCAGTGTATTTTGAATTGCAGCAAAGTTTTTGTTTGTTTGACTTTTTTTTTAAGGAGCTTCTTCAGAATTTTGTCAGGTTATGGCCACTGTTTTATGCCTACAAATGGATTGTATAGAAGTGCACAGGAGGAATCAAGTGCTGGCTAGAAAATGTGAAATGTGATTGTAGCGTGTTCTGTCCCTATGCTCTGCAGCAATGGTGACCAATGGTGATTCAAGATTGAACTACTCTAGTTTTCAAAGAGCTGTTAAGCCCTGATTCATTAGAACTCAAAGTTCTTCTACCCATAACAATGTGCCACCACTTTTTGTGATTAGGGTTTTGTTACTTGCTACCTCTATTGTTACAGTAAAGGCCCTATTCACGCTCCATGTAGGGTCAGGTTAGTACAATTTTTGAGAAAATGATGCTTAGAACATATTAAAATAGGTGCTTTGCCAGATGCAGGATGTCCTGGTTTGTGCTCTTTTCCTTTTGGCTCTGCAGCTGGACAGATAATAGCTCAGATAGGAGACTTATGTTTCACTAAGAGGCCAAATGTGTTTGGTTTGAAATTAAGGGATCAGGATAAAGAACAGCCAAATCCTGTGGAACTTTATCAAGAAGGGTGACTAAGGCTCTTGGAGTTTGCTGTGCCTGAGGCCATGCCAGGGACAGGAGCTGATCACCACCCTTTACCAGGGGGGAGGCACAGAAGTATTACTGAACACTGTCCATAAATGAGAGGCAAGAGAAGTCCTTTGAACGCCTGGAGTTTAGCAGTGGCTGCTCTCCTCCAGCTCCAAAGAGGAATCTCCTCTGAGAGCAATGTGCTGGTGATTTTTGGGTGAAGTTGTCTCTCCTTGCCATACTCAGAGGTGGTGAAGGGAAGAGTTCTAATCAGCCAACCTCCCACAGCAAATAGCCAGGTGGTTTGGCGTGGCTCACATCACCTCCTAGGTTGACAGGCCTCTCCTTAATTTTGTAAATCACATGAGTCCTGTTCCTGCCATGCACAGCCAGGAATTTGGTTTTGGAGTATTTACCTTGGCAGACATCCATCCCCAAGGAATAATGCAAAACTAACCATTTTTGGTGCAGGGGTGGCTTGCTTTTATCAAAAGCACTGAATGTAACCGAGGAAGAAATTATAAGCTTCTATCACAAAAAAAAAAAAAGAAAAAAAAGAAAAAAAAAAAACTCAAAGGGTCCAATTTTCTGCCAGCCTGTTCTGCCTTCATTTGAATTTGAAAAAGAACACCTGGAATCCTAGAAAGGATCTTGTGAAGTTGTGAGATCCAGAGCAAACCAGCAACATGCCTGGTTGGATGAGCTCTAGGAGTCTTGGCTGACACATCTCTGAGCAGAACTGTGTCCCTCCCTTGGAGGGGTGAGCGCAAGAATAGCTAATTTTGTTAGTTTTTCACCATCAAACTCCTCCACTCAAAAGCAGGTGATGATGATTGTCAAACATTTTACAAAGACCAAGGGCAGAAACTGGCTGTCTTTTAGCTCTGAAATTTTCTCAAGCATATTCAGGAAATAGATATTTTAACGTACCAAAATGAGACAATATATTGTGATGCTGTTGATATATTCGGCAAAAAATCCAACCAGGTGAATATTTTTTATTGTTTTGGTATTTGGCTTTGTTGTTGTTTTTTTTTTTACATTAGCCAATGACTCAACACAACTACAATAAGAAGGTATTGGCCAATGTCTTCATATTACATCTGAAATACAGACCAGAGTTAATCACCCATCTTCAGCAGTAGGGTGTGCCAATCAATCTGCCAAACAGCTTCAATGACTCCAAGTAATTTTGCTGACATCCTGAAAATAGGTGTTTATGCAACAGCCCTTCAAATATAAATAAAAGCAAGATATATTATGAAATTACATTCTGTGCCTCAAAGGTGGTGAGTTTTCATTCTTTCACTTCTTTTAAAGACTGTATGATAATCAGACCGTTTAAGAGTGCAATTGGTTTCTGCCCTCACACTAGCTTTTTCCTCAGCTTCTACCAAGGTTTGCAAAGTCTGTCACATCAGTTTGGAGACACCCTGCTCTGTGCTGTGATATGTGTGCCTCCCTCTTCCTTTATCTCCTCTCCCTCCTAAGACACTCCTGCAAGCACCTGGATTAATTTTACTACAGATGGATCAGATTTGGCCATTCAGTATCATTTGAGAACAGTGAATTCCTGATTACTATTCACCGTTATTATATGGAGAGCTGCTTTCCTTCCCAGCCAAAATATTTTTCTCAATCTTGCAGAAATTTGGTTCCTTATCGATGTGGAAAGTCTGAGTAGGCAGTGCTGGAAAACAAATGTGATGTGAGAAGAGTGCTGGAAACAGTTATTATAGTGGAGACATAGTGAACAGAGGAAAAAATTACTTGAAGAATTCTAGATTTATTTCCTTTGGTTGTCTCACAATGTTCTGGAGGAACCAAGTCCTCCCTCATTCAAAAGATTATATGTTGACTTCTAACTGGTTTCAGTGACATTAATTTTGTGTTAAAGGAATTTCCCAGGTCTGTGAGTGAAGGTGAAATTTAGTATACTCCCATATGAAATGGAAGTGTTTTTCCACTAAATTTTTGATTAACTCCTTGCAGACCTTGCTTAAGGAGGAATTCTGAATGTGGTGATGCTGGGTAGAGGATGGGAGCAGCTATTATCTCTGGCCTTAAGTGTTATCAAGTAGTATTGGTTACCAGAGATTTCTCTCCTGTAAGAAGTGATCATCCTATTTTTATTTCAGTCCTATTCCTTCCCATGAGTAACACAACATGGAGTCCACAAAGCAAGAAAACTTGTACAATTTCCTAGTAAAACTTGCTTCTTGGGAAAGTCTGAGGAGCTGGTTTATTACCTTTTTTTTTTCTTTGCCCAGAGATTCTAAAAAGAGCAGATTGTAGAATGGGGTGTGTTATTCTTACGATATTCATCCATTCACAGGTACTGTATGGGCACAAGCCTTGTACTGATTTTTCATACCACCTGTTAGTTGTTTGATTGTGACTGCACATGCATAGCAAGCTCCAGCACATGTGAAAGGTACTCAGCAGCAGCCAAGTGTTGGAGGAAAGAGTCCAACCTGAAATGAGACAACTGGCCATATTCAGTGTGGTCCAAGTGAAGTTGAAGGACCGTGACAGCATTCCTTGTGAATTCCAGAGGGGAGATCTTGATATGTCTGTTACTTGCAGCTACTTTTGAAAACAGACTGACGTTAAGCAAAATACTCTTAGGTTGAAACAGAAGGAAAAACCTGCTATCTTATTTTAAAGAGGGAGAAAAGGGCAAGATGGCAAATTTTCTCTGAGCTTACTAGAAAGCTCTGAAGAAATGCTTGGCAATTACAGCAGAGTTTACCACTATCTCGAGGAAAATAAAGAACTGAAAAGTGGCCAACAAAGATTTGTCAAGAAAAAATTATGTCTAAACAATTTAATTTCTGCCTTTTAAAATATGGAATGCTTTCCTAACAGAGAGAAACAGCAGACGTTGTGCATTCTGGTTTTAGCATAAAGTTGTTGTGTTGTTTCACGTGACACTTTTCTGCTGAGGAAGCATGTTGAGCTGTATGTACTGAAGGCTCAGTGCAATACTAGTTGGAAAACTGTTCCCAGAATTCAGCAGCTTAAAGTCAGGGAATATGACCTCTGTGTGGCACTCATCAACAGTTTGTGATAATGATGGGATGATGAAATAAGAGCACAGTCATTAAATTCAGAGGTAACATCAGGCTGAAAAAGAGTAAGAACGTATAGGCAGGCTTAACTTTAAAATTGACTTTGACAAGCTGGGGAATACGAGTCAACAAGGACAAGTTCAGAGCACTGAACCTCAGTGGGAAACATCATCTTTTCAAATGGAGAGGAGACTTCAAGAAGAATTCAGGCTACTGAATAATATAATTCAGAAGGAATGAATGAAAAACAACTAAGTCAACAACATTTTGGTAAAAAGGAACCTAGGAATGATTGTGGTCCATGGGTTGTATGGGATACTCTTGCTGTTCATGCGAGAAAGTAAGCACTTCTATAGGTGTGAAATTAGAAGATGAGCTGTATGAGTAAGGTGAAATAACCTTTCTTCATTGTTCAGTGCTACAAGGTTAACATGGCAGTGCCGTATTTCAGACAATATTATTGAAAGAAATGGTCAAACATATAGGATCAAAGGTCCCCAAGGGGAAGATAAAAATTGTTTAGAGGTTTGTCTAACAGGGGAAAATAAACCTTTTCATGCACAAAAAAAAGTTGCAAAAGCCAATCAGTTTGTTCTCCCATTCAGACAAGAAATGCATCAGAAAGCATTGAGTTTACCTTGCAAAAAGGGAGCTTTAATTATTAGCTAAGGCTTTTCCTTAGGGATAAGGAAGTATTGTGCAGAAAAGTTGTGGAGCACGGGTGCCATGCTGTAGTTGTAAAGAACAGGTTAGACAAACATTCTTCAGGAATGACTGATGTGATTGATGCTGCCCTAGTCTGAAGGATGGAAGACAGCCCTCATCAGGTTTCTTCTCATCTTCCACTCTGTGACTTTGACCAGTCATTGGGAAGACTTTAACCAAACATCCAAACTAACTTGCAAGCCTCAGTGCAGCTCAGTGCAGACTAGGGGTGGAGCAGCTGGGAGATGCCTATAAAACGAGCCTAGATTTTAAGTAAAGATGTCCTATTTTAGACATTTTCTGTTCTGCTTGCATGTAAAATAGGCATTTTATCTCTTTTTGTGATTTTCAGGCTGACCACAGGCACCCAAGCAGAGGTGTGTAGCTGGTAGTCAAACTCAGCTGGACATTTTGAATTAAGTGCACAGAAAGAAATATCGTGATCTTGGATGCTAAAGTACACACAACTGTTGTATTAAGCATCACCAGATTGGCAAGGGCAGCCCTTTTGTGTAATAGTTCTCCCTTTTAAAAATAACATGCTTTCATTTAGCAGTAAGTGAAAAACAAATAGACCTTAATTTATCACAGAATTGTTTACTTTAGATCAGTCATCCATAAGAAGATGATTCAACTATTGATTCAACTGTTTCAGTGTCTTGGTGGCAAGGCTTTTTTCAGTCTTCAAATTGTATCTCTTTGTCTTTCACAGCACAAACAATGGGAATGGAAAATTGCTCAAGCTGTAATTATGAACATCATTATTTTCTCTGCTTTATTCATCTCCCTAATAATTCTGAGTGTTTGCTGTGTCTGAGATGAGTAGATAAATGTGCACTACTTTCACTGGAAAGAAACAGAAATTTGTTCTTTATGTCAGCATATATTTTTCTCAAGGTAATCCTTTCATAGCAGACTAATATGCAGCTAATCAGATTTTTCTTTAAACAGAGAGATGTATGTATGAAGGCAAAAGTGCTACAGAAATTTTTTAAAATCTACAATAGAGAATGCAAGAAATATCCATACAAAAGCTGACACTTCAAGGATGCTGCTTCCCTTCAGTGTTATCCTCACTACACATAAAAACCATGGGAATTTGACATTCATGCTTATTGACAGGTGAAGTGGTCTGCACTTGGTTTCCTAAAGAATTAAGGGTCGTGGCTGAAAACAACTGTTTTTTTCTGAAATGCACTTAATGCAAAAATCTTGGCAGATAAAAGCTCACTAGTAGAGAAGCCAGGTAAAAAAAAAGATCAAACAGTCCTATGTGTGTCTATGTGCTCAGAACGGTAAAAACTAAAGCCCACTTATGTGAGTTGACCTAAACTACCAAAGATCTAAACAATTAAGAAAACTACTAGTAAAGGTACATCTTATGAGGCTGATTTCCAGTTACCTATGCATAAAATCTTGCCTTCCACAAGAAATTAACCTTTATCTTCAGTGAATATGGACTATTTTGAAATATTTATGTTGCTTTTTAGCACTTTTATTTAAGAGTTGCACATGTGTCTTTCAGGTTTTAATGCCATGGTATCAAGACAGCTGAAGAATTGCTCTGGGTTTATGAGCACTCTGTTATTACATTTTAATACTGCAATGTTAATATATTTACATGTAATTACAATATATAAAATATAATTGAGATTGTTAGAAAAAAGCTTAAATTTGCTTCCCCATTCTTCTACAAATCTGTATCACCTACAGAGACCACTTGAAATTGATGTACTCTATTCTGAGAGAAAAGTGAAACCCATCTAAATTTACCAAATTGTATTATTTGGAAATTTCAGAATTGCTATTTTTGTTCTGCCTTCCTTCATCAGAAAAATGCTGAAAATATCTGTGAAGAAAGTTTTGTAGTTTTAGAACTAAAAGTCTGAAAGTACACTGGCACATACTCCCTGACGTGTGTGCTATAGGGAAGTGGTGTGATGAAGTTATTTTCCTCAGTCCTACACCCCAGTCTGATTTAGTACTGTCATTGTATTAAAACAAAATATTACTTTAAGAAATGAGACTGTATGTACAAAATCACTGTGGTTTAGAGAAAGTGTGGTATATTATGTCTGCTTTCTATTGGGCTTCTTCCCATGTAAGCTTTAACACCTATGTTTGTCGTCATCCTTACAGAAGCACTAATAACAAAGTTTTTAAGAATATATTATGTCATATCACTTTATTTCAGGACTGGAAGATTTTTCAACTTAAAGCACAGTGAAATTGCGATTACATTTGAGTACTATACCAAAATGATACATGTTCACAGTGCTGCAACTCAGGATTTTTACTGATTTAATGACGTCTGTTTTTTCTGCTCACTTAATCTTGTTGGCACAAAACAGTTCATATATACTAATATGCTGTGTGAGGACAGCTGTCTTTCTTTCTCTAATGTATCTACAGGTGTCTGCATTGTAAATACATAATCCTTCTTGCCCCTCACTCAGCTTTTAAATCCAGTGGCATTTGAGTTTTAAAGGTTAATTATACATTTAGCAAGCAAGTGTTCCGTTACTAGCTTAAAATTTGTTTTTCATTAGTCGATATGCATGATTTTTTGCTTCTCTTTGAAGATTCCCAGAGCTGTGGACATCCTTTCCCTCTGCCATCCCACTGTCTACAGCACAGTCCTAAATAATGTGTCAGTGCTGCTACAGCACCCACTCAGTTGTATCAGAAGGGAGGAACAGTCCACTCCATCTGTAAGGAGAGCTGCTGTTTCCGTGTACTCTTCAGAAAAGATTAGTTCAGTGCTGTGAAATCAGAATGTGTTGAGAGACTGTTCCCAGACAAACAGCTGCTGCGTTGGATTTTCATCATTGAGGGATTGATCAGATTTACTCTGGGCTGCTTTTTTTTTCCATTGTGCCCTGGAGATAAGAATTCTTGTCTTTCTGCTAGTTATATTTTAACTTACCTGTTGGTTTCCTTATTTGAGAAGCTAAACACAGAAGACTTTGTGGGAAAGACCAAAATGCTACTGCTTCAAAGACACTTTTTCTGTTGCACATCCGGTCCACTGATAGCTATAATAATAATAATAATAATAATAATAATAATTTCATACATGTAGTTGCCTTATGTAATGCAGAGAAATTAATTAACAGATGTTTTGGGTGCTTTATTGACTTGAAGTGGACTCCCTCTGTGGATTCATGCATGCACAGTATGCACTCAGTAAACCAGAGCCAGAATTCTGGCTGTAGCTGTGTCAGCTGGTGCTGAGAAACTATTTTTAGATCTTCAGCTATTTGGGTAATTGGAGCTTTTCCCTCTTTTAGCTAATGAACTCTCTATTGTATAACTCCACTGGCGATCAGCTTGGTGCAAGGGACAGGGAGTGCAGGGGACCCCACGGAGCAGTCTGGGAGAGTTAAAACACTGCTCCAGGTTAAGGACTCTATTGGGCATCCAAACAAAGAATTACAGCATCTGTGTAGGTGGCAGACTTGTTAAGCAGCACTGAAAGGGTTGGAACACTCCATCATGTTTACTTACTAGGTTGAAAATACATTAGTGGTACTAATTTTCTGTGTAAAATGCGTTACAAGGACTGTCAGTGCTGCTAGCTGGGGAATACATGAGCACCTAGAGAGAACCACTCCTGTCTCCAACAGTGAATTTGGGCAAGCCATCACCTCTGAGAAAGGGAGCTGGATTCTCACCAAGTCCAATATTTCCACACAGCTATAACTTCAATGCCTTCTCATTTCCAGCTCAAATGGTATGCAAGTATAAGAGACTAAAGAAGGGCTCAAATGCTTGGCACCTAAATCCAGACTCTATTGTTCCACTCTACAGCTGGATCAAGCAGCAAAAAGCAACAAGCGCCTAATGAGGTAAGGCTAGAAAATATTAAATTTTTAAGGACATTTTCTAAGTCCATCAACCACCAGACTGTTGCAATAGTACAAGGAGTAATAGTTTAAATCCAAAGGGTAAATTTAGATTAGATATATGAAAGAAGTTTTCTTGACATTGAGGGTGGTGAAACACTTGAACATGTGGCCCAGAGAGGTGGTGGATGACCCATCCCTGGAAACATTCAAGGTCAGGCTGAATGGGGCTCTGAACAGCCTGATCTACTCGAAGACGCCCCTGCTTATTGCAGGGAGGTTGGACTAGATGGGCTTTAAATGTCCATTTCAACCAAACCATCCAAATTAATTATAAATTGTTGGAAAACAATAACAAAGTTCAAACTCTAACACAAAATTTTGGAATTTTGACTCAGTACAGAGATGCATGAGCTCTATTAGCAGAGCAGAGCTTGATTTTAACTATTTTCTGATCCTTTTTATTTTCCTTTTAGATGCTTCAGTGCAGCTCACAGGGATGAGCACCCCTCTTCTGCAAAAGCATCCTGGGTTACAAAGTGAAGACACTTGTAGTTTGCCCAGCAAGTGGAGATAGACTCTTTACTCTGCCACAGCTTTAGGATGCAAATCTCCTTTGTGCTGCCCCAGCTCCTGAGCAGTGCCACTCTGGGCTTCATGATGGATGGAGTGGAGGAGCTAACAAAGCAGTGGCTGCATCCCTTGCTCTATTGCTTTTTCTTAGAGCAAAGGTGGTGTGTGCATGCTGCACAGGCCTGCCTCCTGCCCTCTCCTGTGCCAGTGCATGGCAGGCGGGCTGTCACAACTATCCTGGAAGGAGGAGAGAGCAAGAGGACAACCTCTTGTCGGAGCACCTTGAGGCAATACCAGGAGCCTTGTAAAACTGCTGCCTTGTTCCTAAATTTTCCATCAGTTACCAGATTCATCTGTAGATTTTCCTTTTTTCTTTCCCCCTGTGTAGCTATTATATAACAAGGGTCATGTGAGAACAAAAAAATCCCCAACAATAAAACATGTAGTTTCCCAGCATGTCGTTTCCCAGTAGTGATGACTTCTGGCAGTGAACTTCATATGTCCCAATCTAAAACAAAGGCAGCACAGGAAGAGAAGGTGACTCAGTGTCTATGAGTCTCAGAAAGTAAACACTATCTAACCAATCGAATCTGGTTTTATGAGCTTGAGTGAGGTATTTTGCTAGGCTTGGGTTTCTTTCACATGGGGATATGTGTTAGGAAGAATGGAAACCCCTTGTGAAACTGATAAAATGGGTGGCTAAATGCTCTTTAGCTGAAAGATTTTGGAGGTATTGTGGTTTTACCCAGCCAGCAGCCAAGCCCCATGCAGCCACTTGCTCTCTTCTCCACAGCTGAGATCACAGAGAGAATTGAGGGATAAAAGCCAGAAAACTCATGGGCTGAGATAAAACCAATTTAACAGGGAAATCAAAAGCTGCAAACACAAGAAAGGCAAAACAAGGAATTAATTGGCTACTTCCCACGGGCAGTCAGGTGTTCAGCCATCTCCAGGAAAGCAGGGCCACGTCACATGTACAGACACTTGGGAAGACAAACACGATCACTTAACGTGTTACCCTCTTCCTCCTTCTTCCCTGACTTTATATACTGAGAACGATGTTACATGGTCTGGAATATTCCTTTGGTCAGTTTGGGGTCACCTGTCCCAGCTGTGTCTCCTCCCAACCTCCCAAGCAGCCCGAACTTCCTTATCAGCACAGCAAGTGTACGAACATCAGAAAAGGCCTTGGCTCTCTGTAAGCCCTGTTCAGCAATAACAGAAATATCTCTATATTATCAACTCTGTGTTCAGCACAAATCCAAAATATAGGCCACACCAGCCTCTGGGAAGAAAACTGACTCTGTCCCAGCAGAAACCAACATAGTACGTATGTGCTTCCCTCAGGGAAATGACCTTACTTCAATTCTTTGTTTTCTCCTAAACAGGTTTATTGGTACTTTTTAGGGTGGTTTAGGAAAGAAGAGGAATGGAATTTTTATCAAGAAGGAAATTTAGGGTACTGTTTACCCACTGTCTAAGTCAGTGCAAGTCACCTGCTGGGGGAAGCCCCTTACACCAACAGCAGTCCTGGTTTTCCTGAGCCTACAGATATCCCAGCTGTCCAGCAGTTCTTCTGCCATGTGGAAAAAGACAGGTGCTGTCATTTCCAGTGGTGTCATGTTCTCTTCCTAGCTGAAAGACCTCAAACCTCAGGTTTGCCTGAGCACCTGTCCCTCTGATGTGGCCCTGTGCTGGGAAGCAGGATGCTTCACACATGCAGCTCTGTGGAGTGCATCCCTCATTTCTTTGCTGTGTAGGCGTGTTGTCCCTTCGCCTTCCTCCTGCAAACACATAC
This sequence comes from Machaerirhynchus nigripectus, assembly GCA_013397975.1. Lineage (NCBI taxonomy): Eukaryota > Metazoa > Chordata > Aves > Passeriformes > Dicruridae > Machaerirhynchus > Machaerirhynchus nigripectus. Next base: position 3,121 of record VZRQ01011254.1, on the reverse strand, counting down.
CCCAACAAGTATGTCTCCCCAGCAGGGGAAACTCTCTCTGCACTTCATCTATCTAGATTTCCGTGAGGCTGAGAGAGCTAAAGATGTATTCCAGTTTCTAACAGCAGCTTCATCTTGAGTATCAGTCTCTTCTCCCTAATAATAAGCAATAGGATGAGAGAAAACGGCCTCAAGTTGCTCCAGAGTAGGTTTAGATTGAATATTAGGAAATATTGGTTCACCAGTAGGGTTTCTAAGTCCTGGAAGAGACTGTGCCAGGGAAGTAGTAGAGTCACCACCCCAGGTGGCATGTAAAAGATGTGTAGATGCGGCACTTAGGGGCATGGTTTAGTGACGGACTTGGAAGTGCTGGGTTAATGGTTGGACTTGATGATCTTAAGGGTCTTTTTCAACCTAAATGATTCTATGGTGTTATGACCTGCTGCTGGGGGAGAGATTGCTGTGGAAAATCAGATGCTGGCTCTGGTCTTCCTTGAACATCCTTGGAAGTCCTTGGGAGCACTGATGATTCTTCTTTGCCTGCTCAACTCTTCTGTCCCCTCCTCCTTCACGAGTCCTTCAAACTATACCTCTTCCTGGCAAAGCAGGTGGAGTAAGAGCAGACAACTTTCCTTCCAGCACTGCAACAATGACCCCAAAAGAATGTACTCAAACCGGTGTTGTGTTTGTATTTTAATAACCCACTGACATGACTTTGACTGAGTTGTCCTTCCAGTCATCCTAGGAAGATATTGTCAGTCTGCACTTCTGAAGGCATGTTGGAAGACACTGCAGTGTTAGCTCCATTTCAGAGATGGAAAAATCAACAAATGAAAAATCAAGTAACTTTTAACTGTTAAAGTAGACGTACAGAGCCAGGAACCATGGGCAGCTTTGTCTGTGCCAGAAATTCAGGCCAGCCTTCTTCTGACATCAACATTCCCAAAGAAGCACCTACAGTTGTGGATTTTTAGCCAGTCTCCGGGCAGTATCTTGCCAGATTAATAAACTAAACTACTAACAAATATCTTGTTAAATTCTGTGCAAGTAATTTAGAAATCTAAAAGTAACTTGCGTGGTCAGTGTTCCCTTATTATATTCAAGGAGACACAAGAGGTATTTCACAAATGAGAACAGCAGAAATATTATCTACTTAGATAGCAATCTGAAGTGAATAAATGCAACTCAGTTATCGACTGAAAATGTCCTTTGTTGCTTTATTCTGCCACTGAGTGCCAACAGCCTGTGCCAAGTGCAGACTTGATTTGCGTCACCACTATGGTGATTTTGTCCTTATGCTAATTTTGCAAAGTATGGCAATGATAACCTTGTACCTCTTGGACTTGCAGGGAGGCAAGGAGGAAGTAAACTAGATGTGAGATTTTTGTGTTTTTTCTTCCCTGCAATATAGATTAATGGAAATGCTGTTGGTCAGGGGGATTGCTTGCCTGTTACCTTTTGACTGGCACAAATGTGCAGTCATTTCAACTCTTTTAATAGATCTTCAAAAGGAATAACAACAACAATAGTAATACAGTAGCAGCAACAATAAATAATACTCATGGAATCACAGATCATAGTGGGTTGGAAGGGAACTTGAAGACCATCCACTTCCAGTCCCCCTATCATGGGCAGGGACACCTTTCACTAGACAAGGTTGTTCACAACTCCATCTGACCTGGCCTCGGTTCTTCCAGGCATGGGGCATTCACAACTTCTCTGGGCAATGTGTGCCAGGGCCTCATCGCCCTAACAAGGAAGTATTTCTTCTAAATATTTATTCTAAAACTCCTTTCTTTTAGTTCAGTGCCATTGCTTCTTTTCCTGTCCCTCCACGTTCTTGTCAAAAGTCCCCCTCCACCGCTCCTGTAGCCCCTTAAGCACTGACAGAGGCTCTAAGATCTCACCAGACCCTTCCTTTCTCCAGGCTGGACAGCTGCAACTCTCTCAGCCTATCTTCATAGCAGATTTGCTTCAGCCCTCTAATCATCATCATGGCCTCCTCTGGACCCATTCTTCTTCTTCTGTTTTAGGGAAGTTATGGTGTGAAACACCAACAATAATAATAAACCAGTAATAACAATAATAAAATAAAATATTAAAATGGAAGAATAAAATTGCAAAATATTGAAATAATAAAACCATGAAATAATAGGTATAGTATAATAAAAAAGTAATAAAATAAGAAATAACAATGAAATGATATCATAAATTGTGTTACTTGTGTGGAAATGGGTCTGTGACTGCGTGGGGTCCCAGTGGTAGGAAGATGCTCCGGTGTTCTGCAGCAGGAGCACTGGTTTTCTGAAGGCTGGAGGGGTGGAGGATATTTGTAAGCAATGTTTTTCCTTTGCTCCCAACATTGCATCAAGAGCAAAGAAACAGGTAAAAAAGTTGAAAAAAAACCACCAAACCAAACCAAACCAAACAAGAAAAACCCCAAAAACAAAACCAAAAAACCACAAAACAAACAAAAACCCCCTAAACAGAAACAAAACAAACATCCTAATCCCTTTCCCCAGATGCAAGAAAAATTCGTACAGCTGTTTTTATCCCTTTTTGTTTTAAACAGATTTCTGGAATAATTTAATTCAAACCAAAAGCAAGTACTTAGTAAGCAACACCGATTTAAAGTATAGAGTCACTGGTGATGGTTTTTGATTAAAAGGAAAGACGTGTTGAATTCTTACCTTTTCACTTGCATGGATTACAGAAACCATCAATGCAATCCCTGTTCTATGACCCCCCTTCACACAAGCCTCCAAATTATATGCAGGTGTTCTGATTATGGATGAAGCATACCCTGACAGATAAAACATGCTTGTTCGCAGTATTAGCTAAATAACTCTAAGCTCTTGGAGAAATTGGCAAAAGTTCCTGGCTTTACTATTAGTTTTGTGTATAATTGTGTTTTCAGGTCTCAGAATTCCCTTTCTCGTTTTAAAACCAGATGCAGTTCATTGTCACTGGATTAGCACTATCAGAGATTTGGACTTGTTTGATGTTGTTGGGGGAAAATCACTTGTGTGTCTGGAGGTGAGAACATTTACTCAGATTCCTAGGAGTGCAGCTGCCGAGTCTGGAGACACTTTGCGAACTTCAGCTCCATGGATTGCCGGAAATCTTGGATAAAAGATTGTTA
>VZRQ01011253.1:1043208-1123615 GCA_013397975.1 Machaerirhynchus nigripectus | reverse complement strand
AGGAGGGCCATGAAGCTGACAAGAGCCCTGAAGCACTTTCCATATGAAGACAGGCTGAGAAAGTTGGGGCTGTTCAGCCTGGAGAAGAGAAGGTTGCATGGAGACCTCATAGCAACCTTCGACTATGTGAAGTGAGCCTACAGGGAAGCCAGAGAGGGACACTTCATCAGGAACTGTAGTGACATGATAAGGAGCAATGGGTACAAATTGAAAAAAGGTAAATATAGGTTAGCCATATGGAAGAAATTCTTTACTGTGAGAGTAGTGGGACACAGGAACAGCTTGCCCAGGGAGTGTGTGGATGCCTCAAACCCAACAGTGTTCAAAGCCAATTTAGATGAGGCCTTTAGTGGCCTGGGCTAGTGGGAGGTGGCCCTGTCCATAGCAGTGGGGGTTGGAACTAGATGATCATTATGGTCCGCTGCAACCCCATGCGCTCTGTGATTCCAAAACTAAAGACTGTGACAGGGTGGTGGAATGAAATAAGGAAGAAAAGAGGAATTGGCACCAGCTCCATAACAGCATTCAGGACAAGGAGGGAACACACCGCCGGTGCCTGTGTCCTGGCAGCTTCTGCAGGGACACTCGTGTGCTGTGGGACTGCAGCAGGTGTTTGTGCTGGTGTTTGGGGCATGGGATCTGCAGCTCCCTGCCCTTCTAGGTGGCTTCATCCTGTGTGCCATGATAAACAATGTACTCACACCTAGTAGTCTTCCCGTGAATGCGTATGATTTTTTTTTCCTCGGGAGACAGATAGTAAAAGTAATGAAATTGGGTATTCGAAGGCTTTTTATAAATATTTACAGAGTTTCAATGGAAAGAAATTAATAAACAGCAACAAAAAATAATTTAATTAGGGGAAACTTTGTGATGCTGCTTTTCTGTGGTGGGGTAAAGAACACTGTCAGTTACTTGAAAATACGAAAACATATACGTGTTTTGAAACACCTAGAAGACAGGGCATAACAATAACTATACCAAATTATACCTGAACTACGTCAGAATAGGTTGATACATTTATGACTTGTTTGATGGATAAGCCAGGTCAAAATTATGTTTTCTTCCATTTGTATAGGATTTCAAAACTAAAAAGGAGGAACAAGATAAAACAAGACAAAAAATAAATGTGTTGCAGGAAAGTACAGCTCATTTGTAGTTCTTACCCACTGCTTCTTTGAAAGGAATGGCCTAAGAACTGTGTTGAACCCAAAAGTGAAAGCTACTGTATTTTATAGCCCTTTCAGTGATAAGAACATCAGTCTATGAGCAGATGCCCATCATGCTTTGCCTTTTGCTCCAAATATTTATCACTTAAATGTTGCCTGTATAATTTAAAAGGCCAGTATAAAAGACAGCAAGGCAGCAAATGAATGTGCACAGCTTCAGCAAGAATATTACTAAATAACATCATCCTCATTTACAGATGTGAAGACAGATGTTACAATCTTTCTCAAGTCACAGTCAGATTTGAGGAAGACACTGGGGCTAAAGCTGTTAATTCACGTATATTTACCCAGCAAACTTATTGCACACATAAAAATATCATCAGATTTGACAAAGTAGAGATTTCATCTCTCTCCTGTTTCAAATGTTGGGCTGCAGTGCAGTCACGGATGCACTTTATGCATGGTGTGAAGGAGCTGCATGTGTCTGTCACAAAGTGACTTCGATGATCCATATGCAAAAATACATTTATTCTGAAATTGCTCTCCATACAACCGTACTTTTTCTGACACATAACATTTTGTGAGTGGGGAGAACTGCTTCGTGACAGCTGTAATGGTCAGTAGACTGGGAGGGCTGCTTGCTTTTGGGGGCTTTGTCTTTGTTTGGGTTTTGTTTGTTTGTAGTGAAATAGGACTGATGAACTGAAATTCTTAGCTTCTTGTGGATCTTTATTTGCATATTTAAAATTATTTTAACAAGCTGCTTTTTATTTAATTTATTTATCCAGGTCAAATAATGAAAAAAGTTTAGCAGTCACGCTTTCTATTTCATCTTTTTTATTTTCTCTTACTAGTTTAAGTGTCATTTCAAAATGATGTATAATAAAAAAGGCTGCTATAGTTGATGGATGAATTTTTTAGCCAGTGAAAAATAATGAAATTCCTTTTTACCTTAAAACTTGCTGTAAAATACATAAATAATGAAATTTATTTAATTGAGAGTTAAATAATTAAAATGTTCTTATTGTTCACCTTTACATGCATTTCTAATACTGCAGAAATTTATAGTGTGTAAATTCTACTCTTGTCTTCCTTTTTTTTTTTCTCTCTCCTTATTTGACTAAATTTTTTTAACTGACCATCCCTTCAACAATAAATTATGAAAACCTTAATAAAAAGGAAAGTTATTTAGGTATTTAAATGCATAAATCTCACTCATCTGACATTCATTGTCTCTTTTTTTTTTGTGACATCAGCTTTGCTTGTTTGGAATTTCATATTTCCAAACAGAAGGGAATGTAAGAGTTCTGATTCAAAGCATCAATCACAGAAAATGAACATAACCTAACGTCACTGCTGAATCAGGCCATCAATTTATTGCTTTGTAAAAGCAATCAGCAAGCTATAAAGCAATAAAGCGTATGGGAAAAGTGCTTCTTTTGAGATAGCACAGCCATTGACAATGATATACTGATGGAGAATAGCAACTATTTTACAACGTAGTGTGCCTATTACTTGTTAAAAGCTCTGAACTGTTCAACAGATGTGAAATATGTTTCTTATTATTATGGATCAATCTAGTTTGTTTAATAGCCTTGTATGCCACTTAGATTTGCTGTCCTATTTAATGAGGTTAAATTTGCACACTCCGACTCTTTTGTTTTAGTTGAAGGTATGACTTCAGTTTTTCACTTGGTTTTCCAAGCAGCAATGAATACTCAGACAATGCTTTCTTCTTTTGCTTACTGTGGCAAGTGCTACAGAGCAAACTGCAGAGCCATTCAAACCCTTTTACTGTACCAAAATAGCAAATATTTCACTCTGTGCTAAAAAGATTTAATGGAGTTTTTCACAGATGCCTAAAATGCATGCCTTTAGCAGTGTTTTGTTGCTGGTTTTGGCTTTTTATTAGGTTTTTTTTTCTTCCTTACTCCCATGTCCTGTTTTCTTGTGATAAAAAGGGAGCTAGAAGGAGTAGGATAGCATAGTCAGCTCACCTGATTTGTGCTGTTGAAGTACATATGTTATATTGGTATAGTGAACCCTGCAACTGTTATCTGCTCTAGACAGGAGGTCTAAAACTAACAATCTCATCTGTGTCATCAGTGCTGGGAAAAGCTGATGTGGCCTCAGGGACAATGAGCTGTTAGAAATAAAGCATTAAAAGTCTTTGCTACTCTTGATGTGTCCTAAAGGATTGCTATGGTAGTTGGTACCACACAGTTAAATTTACTAGACTGCTACCAGAAGTTTTGATGAGATTTCCAGCAGAATTTTTAATCACTTAACCTTTCCAATTGCATTAAGATCAGCTGTCAGGGGTCTCCTTTCTTAATGCTTAATAAAAACCTCCTCTGTCTCCACGCTTTCTTTACCTTTTAAATTCCAATAAATTCCTTGAACTCTTTTGTTGCCCAGGGAATTTGTAGCCCCATGTTCAGACCATACCTTATTTGCCTAAATACACAATTAAAATAAATGAAGTTACTGTGGATTAACCCATCATTTTGTGCTATCTTTTGGTATGATTTTGGGGTTTCTAGATTAAAAAAATATTTTTCGCCATTACATATAAATCAAGGATTTTCCTGTACAATCATTAAATACATGAGTTTATTGTGATTTTTACCTAAGTCAGTTCTAAAAAGAGTGTATATTCAACGCCCATTTACAAAATATGAATTAAATAAGCATGACAAAGTTACTTTGAGGATTAACAGTGTGCTTATTAAATTAATAAAAGAATGCAAACAGAAGAATTATATGGTAACACCCTCTTATGGTAGCATAGAGAAGGGTGGCAGACAAGGAGTAGGAATCACCAATCCTCATGCTAAGCCCTTTTCCTCAGTTGCAAAGAGTTTTTAAATACACTCTTTATCATTCAAGCACTGTCTTATGGTACATAAGATGACGTGGCCAAAATCTTTAACATACAGTTCTGTCTCTCTCAAGAAGCTCCTGAAATTTTCCATTGAAATATGCTGTGTTCAAATAGTTATCTTTTTCTTATTTAAGGAAACGTGCATAATACATGCATGTATCTATCCTAGGGAAAGTACAATCAAATGTATGCATTTCAGTATTGCTGCTTAAAGTGACGGTTGTCTTTCGTTTCCATGCAATGTCACTCATCATATTTTTGCCATTTCTTTAAGATATTTGATGTCTTTTACAAATTACTTTCTTCATGGCTGTTGCCCACTTCTCTTATCCCTCACTATGGAATCTCCTATTTTGACTTCCTTTACCATCCTGTAAAGAAATTGCCAATGAATACAGGAATAGAAAACTCTTCTGTTATTATAACATGAAAGTTTCATAAATTAAGGTAGTGAAAATTAAATTTCCTACATCCTTCTCTTATAGATGTGAAATTAAATAAAATTGCACTACTTGAACATCTGCTTTATAAAACTCTAATTAAGACAAAAATAAAAAATAGCCCAAAAATAGTCAATTTTTAAAAACAAGGTATTTTTCTTTTCTTACCTGTTCTAACTGAAAGTGCATCTTTCTCCCACCTCTGAGTTCTCTGTAACTGCCTTTTATTATTTTTTTTTTAGGAAGAACTTACTCCTGAAACATCAAGAAGTGGGCCATTTCATAGATGACTATGAAGTGGCAAAAAAAAATTTAGAAAATGTTTATCATCGAATAGGTTCTTTGTTTTTACAATACCTCCTGTTTGTATTCAATTTTCTAATTGTTACATAGGTAACGATGTTAGGTAAATGACAGGTAGCTTGAAAAAGCTTCAACACAGGACACTGTGGTCTTGAACAGATGAGTCTGTTTTTGAGAACAACTCAGGCATTTTTTTAAAGTTGTTCCTCCATTCACTCATGACTTTCTGGAATTAAATGGTTTCACCAAGAAGTGCGCTGGCTGAAGCAAGTGCATTAAATACTGTGGCTTGATGTCAGTAAACCTCCTGCAATGAAGGGGAAGTTATACAGGAAAGTCTTTAAGAAATATGTTTCAAGATGCTCTTTCTAAACCTCTCAATACAATTATGAGATGTGATTCTTTGACCCTCCATAGATATGGCATTCAATTAAATTTTAATCCATTTATTTAAAAAGAACCCAACATTTTTTAATTGGCCTCCATGGGATATCAATACTTTTATTCCTCTGATGTTTAACTGCAACATTTATGTTTCTGCTTGATGGCACAGGGTCAGCTAAATTCACACTGAACATCTTTTTAGCTTCTTATATGTTCAAAAATCTTATTAAAAACTCAAGAATTCTCTCAATATAGTATTGTTTGAAACTTGCATAATGAACATGCTTTACAGAATAGGACTAAGAAGAAGATTTTTGAGAAATAAAGAGGGACGTGTTGTTTGCCTCTGGTATTATCATTATAAAATACAATTTTCCAATTTTGTCTATTTTCAAGAGTATTAAACGACATACAAAAGTGATTCTGTTTCAAGATTAACAAAGCCCACCAAAAGCTCTAATATGAGGATTTAGAACCAATGATAATTTAATACTTGTGTACATTTATTCTGTAGATACATCCTGACCCTACTTGCCTTTTCATCTTTACTAAACACTAGCATTTAAAAGGATATGTATTTTTAGTGTCAGAATTTGGGAATCTTTGATTTTTTTTGATGTTTTGTTGACCATAAGCCCCACTAAAAGAAAAGAAGCGAGCATAAAAGTGGTTCTACATTCTGAGGAAGTCATCTAGAGCACTCTTACTTGTGGATTTGTTTAAAAATTATTCTTACTCAACACCTGCACTTTCCCAAGGAGAAGCCAGGCAATTTTGAACATTTGTCCAAACATTTTTTGCTTCTTACACTTTTGTCATAAGGCTCAAGATTGTAGCTTCTTTTCTTGTGTGCTCAATTCATAGTTGTTGCAGAAATGTTAATCACCTCTTTATTAAAATTAGATAAAGAGTTTTGTGGCTTGGAATATTAATACAATTTGGAAATCTCTTTTTAAAGAGCGATTAACTTCTTGTAATCATGGATACTCCTCAGCAAATGTTTCATACTCTATTTCTTTTGTATCTTTTTGAAAAAAAGTGCTCTGTGAAACAAAGAAAAGTAGATTGGTTTGCTCCAAAACGCACTACAATTATTATACCTGATACCCCTGCAACTGGAACAAGAAAAAAGAAAACTTTCAATAACTTTTTTGTGCTCTAAAAAAAAATATTTTGTCATGAAGAAACTTGAAAAAAACCAAAAATCAGAACCATGCTCTATGTACTTTTAGCACAATCAGAGGGAGATTGTGTGTAACATTTAAGTTGTTGAAGAATCACTTGCTGATACAGTTTCTCAGCAGAGAAAAAATTGTACAGTATTTATATATTTTTTCACAACTTTTAACAGATTCACACAGTTTATTTTGCAACATTAATACGTGCTAAACACTGTACTTATCAACTATATGGGCAGGTGATTTTTGTAATGTTTTATAGAACTTGTGGCTGGATCACAGTGAAGCTTTCTTTATGCCTCTGTTGTTTGTGTTTTGCTTGGTCTCTTTCCATGACTGAAATTTCTGAGATGTATTATTGTCCATTAGATTGTTATACCTTACACATGTTGTACTTTCATACTAAAGTTTTCAGATTTATAGACAGATACCCCACTTTGAAGATAATTTATATTTGAAGTACACTGTTGTATAACAGCAGACTTAAGTGATTTAGAAAAATGTAATATGATGCCACAGCTGTCACAGCTCTAAACAGCTTCTATGCCTCATAATAAATGACTACTATATTTAAAGTCAAAATAATTATACGCCTGAGAAAATGGCCTGTGGTAAACAAACTTCTATGGCACACGGAGAAAAGCAGATGTCTAGTTAGAAAATTAAAATTTCATGCTACCTAGTATGCTAGATAGTCACAAGTCTGTCTTCACCACTTTGCCAGAAAATTATAATGTACTTATCTTAAGATCTTTTTTCACAGCCTTGGAAGTCAATGTATTTTTCCTATGGAGGTTAATCTATGGGGAAATTGATTTTTCACCTTGTCCTTAATCATTTGTAATTACAATTCACTTGTGATCAAAATGTCTGCATCTCCTATCTGTATTTTACTGAATCAGGTGTAGATGATGTAGATGACATTAAATTGTATGGTAAAATTTATGATGGTTCCTTCTAGATTAATGTTGAAGGTTCAACTTTCTAGAGGACTCTAGAAAGTCTCTAATTACTCTAAATACTCTGTTACAGTGTATTAGAAGTTACATTTTTGTTCTTTGGGTTTTTTCCCCCACATTTTCTTTTCTGAGTAAGTTGCTTTGCTCAGAATAACTGCTTTTTAACAGCTAAGTAACCAATTATCAGATTGGGACTGACAGAGACAGGTAAACCAAGACTAGATCTATTTGTGAGTTTGCCTCATTTGCTGGAGGTCTAATTATAATTGAAGATAGACACAGCTTTAGTAGTTACAGGGTTTTGTAACATTTCAAATGTAATTACTGCTTTGAAAAAAATGTTCATGAGTGAAATTTGTGCTACTGCAAGGTCTCAATTAATATATCTACTTTATTCCACAAGGATTTCTTCTCAGACCACAAGATTGATTTGAAGACCAACATCTGCCTCAACAATTTGCTCGAGAGAGAAGACAAGCAGTCACTCAAAGCCACTCTGAGAACCAGCCAAAGTTTAGCAAATGGAATATACAAACATTGCTAGAGGAAAATATGGGGGTTTTGTTTGTTTGTTTGTTTGTTTTTGGGGTTTTCGTTTGTTTTGGGTTTGTTTGTTGGGGTGTTTTTACAAAATGTAATGACAAAGAATCAAAGAAAGTCGTGTTGGAGATGGGTGTTTACAGTAGGAATGTTACCTCTTTGAGTGGGGTCTATATTGACCTGACCCTTATACAACCCTGAGATGCAGATTTTATTATTTGGTGGAAGCCAGCTTCTTTTGGTAGATGGTTTTTGCTTCCACTTAGATGTGTTGTGTGCAGAATTTCTCATTCTCACAAGACCCCACAGAGTTGTGGAGCTCTGTTCTTCTACTGAGGTATCATGAGTTAAGGGTGTAGGAAACAACAACTTATACATATTATACATATTATATTATACATATTATATTATACATAACTGCACTAGCTGATTTGAAAAGACCTGAAGAGGTGTTAGAACTTTTGTAGCAGATTCATAAAATAGCACATTTTTCCCTTGCCCAAAACATCAAAACTATCACAGGCTGGTAGAGTGATAGGGTTTAAAAGTGTTTCTAATTTTCTAAATCAGTTTTGTTTGAAATTACTTTTAGATTAGGTTCTTGTGTGGGTGTGGTAGAGCATTACTCCAGTGGTAGTTAGTCCCAATGATCCAGAACTCTAATGCAAGGAGGAGCGGCTGGACCTTGACATGGGAAAAGCTAAACTGATGTTTGGCCATTGGGATGGTCAGTGGAACAATGGTTCCTACTTGACTTGATGGCTCTGTTTCTATTCTAGGCCAATTCCCTTTAGAAATCACTCTTAAATTCACAGTGCTTATCAGAATAATTAAAATTCAAAAGGTTCATGATACTATGGCCTTTGTTCTTAATACTTAAATTCAAGTCAACAGTGACACTAGTGAAGCTTGACTATATAAAAAATTATACATAATCCATCTTCTCCCATTTCCCAGCTCTCATCAGAAAAAATACTAGACATTTAATATATATTTTTAAGAACAATAATACGTTATAATAACATCAAAACTTGCATTCCTTTAGTAAGTGTAGTGAGTATTTCTTTATTTTTTTGACTATCCACTCCGTCATCATAGGCAGAATCTCTCAGTCTTTGTTTTTGTCATCACAGACAAGTATAGGCTTTGTTAGTTTTTCTCAGGAAATGAAAGTGACTGTATTTGCTGAACCAGTGATATTTATCTTACATCGATGAAACCCATTCAAAACTTCCTGTGCCATTAGTTCTGCAGCTTTGTGTACAGAAAAATCCTTATACACAATAAAACTGTATTGTAGAGCCATTCAACAGTAAACATCAACAGTAGATCATATTTGTGGTTTTAACCTCTCCCCTGCAAAGAACGCCTAGGAGTACTCGAAAGTCATGATCATGCCAGAAGTAATTTAAATAAAGAAATAACCCACGAAAAAAAAGAGTAAGGAAAGTGTTTGGGCCTAATGTCTTTGGGTAAAGGAAGATACTCCCTTTTTCTAGGTTGTTGTAGGAGTGGAAACCACAGGATGGCTGGGAATTAAGGTCTAACAGTCTTCTCTTCACAGGCCCTTTTCTATTTTGTGACTGACTGTGGTAGCACAGGTGTGATGTGTTACAATATTATGAAACACGTAACTGTGATGTAAGATTTGGGAATGATCACTAAACTCTTTACAGCATTGTTACAATTGCTTGTGTCTGTATCTACATGATCTTCATGGTTCCTTGTTTTGTTTTGCTTTTTTTAAAAGCTGTATCCTTACAGTATTAAAAGTGTTCATTGCACAGTCATAAGATAAACATCAATCAAACATCCCTCGTGAAATATTATATCAGTCTGTTCTGAGTTACATAATGGCAATCTAAATCTGACTTAACTACAAGTCTCTTTTCATGACTAGCTGGTGCTATAAGGATATTACACCAATTTCATCACCACCCTAGTTTTCGGGAAGCCAAACTCATGTTTTCTTGTTGAGACTGTCATCCTGACTTCAACCTGCTGTTGGGCATTGCACAAGTTCTCCTGAAAGGCTGCTGTCATGTTGTATACTGCTCTCCATTCTTTCCACACTGTAAGATTGTATGTTTACTATGGTGGACTTTTTGTGTGTTCCTGTACCATGCTTGCTCTCTGTGTGGACATTACTTTATCAGTAGTTCATGCAGGACCCAACAAATGAACTTTTGGTCTCTATTAAACTATAAATAACTGAGCACTTTAAAGAAGTCTGTAGTTCAGCACTATGTAAAATGAAATGAAAAGACAAGAGCATAGACTTCGTCATGCTGCCTTTTCTACCAAAGGGATTCTTTTGTATGGTCAGTCACTCTCCACCAACAAATTTCAAACATAGAGAAGGAGGACATCATGCACCGGATTTTTAGATGCCAACGTAGTTTCCTTTGATGACCGTTTCTCTTCTCCTTCTCTTAGCTCTTGAGTTGAAATTGCTCACTGTGAAAAGCATCTCAGTCCTTGACTGCAAGAGGACGATACTATTTCATGGCCTTTTCATTAATCATCTTTCATCCAGGGGAATCAGATCTATTAAGTACTGCTCTGGTACTTTGACATTCAACCCTAAAATAACACTTTTTTTTTCTTGACCTGACTATAGCTGGGTTTTGAAAGATTGTGTTGAAAATCATTAAGGTGTATTAGACATGGTAGGAAAAGTGGAGCATATTAGATGACATAGAGCATAACGATGACAAAGGTAAATCTGATTCTGTTGCGTATGAGCTAACACAAACCTAAGAGTAAATATATTCAAAAGACTATATTCCTTCCTTTCTTATGTTGAGGTCATCTGGCATCTGTGACTGCCTTTCTTCAGGGACCCTTTATAGTCTGAATTCTGGTAATGCACACTCCAGGATGCAGAACAAACAACAAGTATATTTACTTTGTAAAATAATTGGATGTAAACAACTCATTTCTCCTACTTGGTCTCTCTCTTTGAGCATATTATAATATACTCCAGAGGAAGTGTTTTTAAAATTTGCTGTCTGCAGTGCCATAGTCTCAAAACTGTAGAAGTGAAAGTCATTGAGTGGAATTTCTAGTGAGCCATTAACTTCCTCACTTACTCACCACTGCCTAAAACTGGAAGAGATCTTCAGGATTGTAAGTTCTCTTGCTAATGCAAGACTCTACATCATATAATAATAGAAATATCTTGTGCTCTTACATTTGATCTTACAATTTCCCTCAAAAAACATAAAATTTGCTAGTGCTGCTGGAGACCTCAGAATCTAAACAATGTAAAGGATAAAACTGGTCGAAGTTTGCAATTCACATAATGATTTCAAAATATTACTAGAATTCTGTTTCATATTTTTTAACTACCTCATTATATTTTCAAAACCCAGGAAAGCAGAAATGTTTTTTTTAGCTGCTTGCAGATTCAGAGAAACGTTAAGGAATGCATTACATCATTGTATTTTTTGGCACAATTTCCTCATTATATTTCATTCTTCACTTTTTATATTATTTCTCTCCCTTTTGGGTTGCATGCCCTTTGGTGCTTTTCTCCTTTTACAGTACTACACCTCTATGGCACTCTTCTGTCTTTGATCAGGTTAATTCAGATACGGTCTGGAGATGCTCACACTTAGAATCTTGCAGTGTGGTTTTTCCCTCCTTTTATTTTGGGGGAGGTGTTTGGAGTTTTTACATTTCTCTTTTGACCCTCATTAATAGCAGTACTCACACCCAGTGTTCTTCTGAAACCCTCAGCCCTTATTATTATAATCCATACTGTTATATCCTTATAACCTTACTGTTCAGACTATGATAGATTTGAGAACTTTAACCTGAAAGTTCACCTGAATTTGACTGAAAAAGGGACAGCTATTCTGTTTATTGTAGCTTCTGTCACATTAAATATCTGTTCTGATAAGCTTGCCAGTGATGTCATTTATGGAAGCTGTGAGTGATGGAAAAGGCTGTCACGTTCGTGGCACTGCATGCTCTTAAAAGGGTATCCCAGTGCAGTTAAGACAAAATCAGTATTAGTGGAATAAAAATTTGTGGTGTAGTGTAAAATAGTCATGTGAGTTATCTGCATAATGATGTTTGTGTTTCATATCTGACACTTCCACATCTTTCTTCAAGACAGAGGGAAAATGCATCAGAATTGCATCTAAGCATAAGCAAGTTAAGGACTTACACATATATTTGAGAAATGAATAACTCATTAGTCAGAAAATGGCTTTAATCCCCCAAATTTTCACACTTTGTCAATGCTTTCAGCAAGAGGAAAACAATCATAAATACGTTTCAGTTAAAGATATTTTCAATTGCTTTGTTGATATCATCTGAAGGACAGAAAAGTTTACATTTCATTAGTTTACTACTTCATTAACAGAATTCAAGTTAGTTGTCAGAAAATGTAAACAAATGTATAATCAGGCAGTTTATTCTACTGTTAATTTCATTCAATTTGCCCTTTATAGGTTTAATCATAAAATGCTTTTTAACCTTATTTAACCTTGTTATAACTGGAATAATTTCCTCTTCTCTTATAAAGTAAACGAAGAATGAAAATGGAAGTCTTCATCTAAAATTATCTGATCCAGTTGTCTGAGTGGCAAAATGGAGACATGGAGTTTCCCCCCTGTGTCAAGTAGGAGACCTTCTTAATTAAATTGGAATGTTTCTGTAATAATCAAAAGATGACTGTCTACCATTCTGATATTATATTGTCATTAATCTCAAGAAAATAAATTCTAGATGAGTATTCAAAGGTTTCAGATAAAGCAAATTAATTTGTAGCAAATTAATCTGTGTGGAACATGCCCTGTGCTAAGGTAGCTGTGACACTGATGTTAGGTGATTTTCCTCATAGAAAATACGACTAATTCCCAAGTAATCATTAAAATAATCACATTTTAATAGTCTGTTGTATGGCCTATGTTTCATGATATTTTTTTACATACTAATCAAATTCATTCTGGTGTTATGACAATGTGAGAGAAAAGGGTATGCTCAAAAATGGCTCAGCCGTAATCCTGTAGAGTTAAAGCCTGGAGAACTGAATGCTTTGATCTTATTTATCTCACTGATAAACTTTACATGCATCTCTTTTGTTGTTATAATGAAGAGATTTGTATTGTTAGTGCTCTATTTCTGGTTCACAAAATAAATCTCTATAGATTGCTCTTCCCCCCTACCAGGTATTGCTCATTGTTGAAATACTGTGTATTCTAGCAAAAAAACCATGCACAGTTGCAGCTCAGTAATCTTGCTATGCTGCAAGGGTTTTTTTAATGAATGAAAAAAATGCCCGTAAAAGGCAAATGCAGCCTTATACATGCAACTTAGTATGTTGCATCACTGAACCCTTCTCATCCTTGATTTCTACAAGGCAGAGCATCTGTAATGCAGTTTCTTCAGCTGAAAGAATGAAGGAACGTGATACACGGTAGATTAGGGGACAGAAAGCCATTGTTTCACACCTTACGGTTTTGTGCCAACCTCTTAAATTGGCTTTGGGTAGCCTCTCTGACATGCTGTGTGCTCCTTATTGTAGCTGTTCGAATGGAATAGGATCTGCCGTTTTGCCACCCTATTGTTGGTACAACTTCACATTTACCTAAGCAAGATGTAACTTTTCAGAGAAAAATTAATTAGGACTAAATAAACACCTTTGGATGAGACAGCACTGAAATTGAAAAGGGCAGTATTCCTCCCTGTAATTCCCTGTCTGTTTCAACTTAATATTTGTTTTAACATTGCTATTAGATTTCTTTAGGAAGTCAATTAGTTTTAAAATTGTAAGCCTTTTGGAAGTCTTATCGAGCCCCGTGACACCAAAGAAGAGTATTGCGGTATGAGCTATAACATTAAGTTGCTAGAGCAGTGTATGGTCCTTGTGGAAAGAAAGGCCTTAGAGGATGTTTGAAAAGGAAAGTGGCAGCTGAATAGGAGTGTCCCCAAAGCAAATACTTTAACAGGAACAGCAGCATAAAAGATCTTCTCTGTTAAGGGCCATATAAAGCAAATGTACTGTCTAGACATTATTCAGCCTGCCTGTATTGATGACATATTTTCTAAAAATATTTTCATTCTTATGGTTTGCATACCAACAGAAAACAGCATCAAGAGTAACTTAAACATTTTATAACATTTGTGGAAACTCAATGAGTGTCTTTTTCATATGTTGTCCTTAAATTTTATTTCCAGTTTTTATATGTTAACATTTGTTATGTCTGCCCTAAAACACACTTTTTGAGGTGAAATTATCTCTGTTTTGGGCTTGTATATTAAAGAAAGCAAACATTAACCCATATATTCAAGATAATATAATTAATTAGAAGCAAAGTCACATGGGAAAAAACCCAAAACAAATCCTTCAAACAAGGTAAATTAATTCTTTATCCAAAATACACTTCATTCTGATACATTGACCCTAATCTCCACCAGAGCTTGCCACTTTAAGCCAAATTCATCACATTGAATTGGTGAGAGGGACAAATGTGTAAGTAGAAAATGTCACAGGAATGTGCAATACATCCTGCAAAGGTCCACTGAAGTCAGGTCTTTCTCTCAGTCGTTTTGAGACAAATTAAGAGATAGGCTTACACAAAAATCAGGTACATTAATTCACAGTATTCTGTTGTGAAAGTACAAGTCTATGGCTCAAGTATGAATAATGGTCATTTTGCTGCACACTGCTCTCTTCAGGACAATTTGCTTTCTATCTAGTACTTGTAGGCCACTGTGAGGCGAGCAAATGGTTTTTTTTAACAACTACTTGTTCTGTCAGCTTCTTTCATGGTATCTGTAAAGTTACAGATATTTATTTCTTTCTATATAAAGAGTTCTTCAGAGCAATTTATGGAGAACCTATTGTCAACAGCTATGAATAGTAGGGGTTCTTCTGCCTTCAGAAATATGCATTTAATTGCTAAAATGTATAATATAATTCTTTATAATAATATCTTTTATAATAATAATTTATCTTTATAATAATCACTTTAGCTGTGAAATTCAGGAAGATTTTTGGGGCAAGGAAAGATGTGTAGGGTATGTGTGAGGAGGATTATTGAAATAACATTTTAGATTTTATTTGTATAAAAAACATTGCAAAAGGAAACTAGAAAACTCTATTCTGACTTGATATCAGTTATTACCTTGTTGTATTCATGTGATTTCATGTGACACTGCACAATAGAATTAATCATGTAGTAAGTCAGTAAGCAAAGCACTTGCCAAAGGGGAAAACGTCCCTTTAAAGATGTATAAATGCAAAAGGATGACTGACACCTACAACAGCTTTGAATATCTTGTTTTTCTTCCTTTTTCTGGCTAATGATGAACACTGGTTATTCACAAATGAGCAATTTTTTCTTGCTATTTTCAAAAAGAAGCAGATCGTCAATAATAGGTCTTGGGACCAGGATACATCTCTAGAGACAGCAAAGTTTCAAAGGAATTGATGCACAGCCATTATTAAGGAGACTAAAAGAAAAATGAAAGTCTTTTGCATTATCACTCTATGTGTTATAAGAATAAAACCTAGATTTAATGTCAATTAACTCCAACATGAATGGTAGCAAAAACAGACAATCTCAGTGAAGTAAAAGGAATTACAGGAGCCCAGTGTATCTCAGTACATTTTCCAGATGTGAAAATTAGTGGACTGTTATCCATCCAAAGATACAAATTAGTTTCAATGGTAGAAAAAAAAAAGTATTTATTTGGTTCTATTTATGTCATTCAGAGAGCTCATGAGCCAGCATTACCTAAGAAAGTGATGGGACACATCCCTCATTCTCTGTTAGATTTTATGTAACAATCTAGTGCTAGAGAAATCTTTATCATGTACCCAGTGCAACTCATAGGCAGCAGCATTATCCAAAAGAAGTGTGCTTCTTCATATAAGCAGGACATCTGCCTTCACGTGGAAGTGGGTAGTTCTCAAACAGGAAAGAAGGGTATACAAATTCTTTGTTCTCATGTTAGAGCAGCTGCATCTATTTGCTCTTGTATAAGAACAGTTAAAGACTGACACAGTTGCTTTTTACCAGATGTTTGTGCATTTGCCTTATCATTCCTTGTAGTTAATATTGTACTTAACTTTGTAGTTTCACAGTTCCTGTTTTGCCTGTTGTGAGTCCTCTTCACGTTAGGTCATATAATTGATTGGGAAGACTGAGTCTAATGAATCAGGTAACTGATTTTGCAGATCTTTAAACTATCAAGGTATGGTTTTCACACAACCATAGCTCTATCTAACATTTAAGATAACCTGTTTCAAGTTGTAATAATAACCTGTTTCAAGTTGTCCTGTAAACTCTTTGTTACTAATCCTGTTCTTTAACTCGCCTTGCACTCTGTGGGCATCTTTGTGAATCAGATATCTTAACAAAAGTGTAT
This sequence comes from Machaerirhynchus nigripectus, assembly GCA_013397975.1. Taxonomy (NCBI): domain Eukaryota; kingdom Metazoa; phylum Chordata; class Aves; order Passeriformes; family Dicruridae; genus Machaerirhynchus; species Machaerirhynchus nigripectus. The sequence continues at coordinate 1,107,376 of VZRQ01011253.1, read as the reverse complement.
GGAGCAAGGACAGCAAATAACATTTAGCAAAGGGGGTTTCCAAGAGTAATTTTGCTATTTTTTTTTCCTTTTTTTAATAGCCTCTTTTGCTAAATGAGCAAAGTAGGGCACCCTACTAAAGAGCATAAAGAGGCATATTTAGCCTATTACAGATGTGCCTTCATTACTACAAACTCAATGGACCTGGCTTTGTCAACCAAACCACATAAGCTGCATTGCAAGTTTTTTCTGAAGCAGGCTGGTTACAGTGACGTCGGTCAAGTTATCCTGGACTCCTGATGGTGTTGGTGGTTTCTGAGCGGCAAAGAAATCTCAAACAGCAGGCACATAGAGGATGTTGTGTGTAAACCCCCGTTGTTAGCTAAGCACCACACAGCCAATCATTCACTCATCCCACTGGTGGGATGGGGAACAGAATGCACCCTGTAAATTTATGAGTTAAGGATAGTTCAGTAAGGAAAAAAAATATGAAAGAGAAAGAAAATGAAACAGAATTAAGTGATACAGAGACAATACCTCACCACTTCCCACAAGCAGATCATTGCCCAGCCAATCTCCAAGCAATGGTTACCGAACCAAACTCATTTCCCTCAGGTTAGTTGTTGAGCATGATGTTATATGGTATGGAATATCCCTTCAGTCAGTTTGGTTCAGTTGTCTTGGTTGCATCTCCTCTCAACTTACACATCCTCAATCTACTTGCTTCCAGGGCAGTGGGAAAAAGAAAATCTTGATACTGTAGAAGTGCTGCTCAACAGTAGTCAAAACACTCGTGTTATCAATACAGTTTTACGCACAAATCCAAAACATAGCCCTATATGGGGTGCTATGAAGGAAATTAACTCCATCCCAGCTGGAGCCAGTACTGCCAAGAACACCAAATTTTATTTGCAAATGCAAATCTCTGGGCTTAGTTTAATGCTAATTAAGTTGGTGATCTGCAGAGAAATCAAAAAAGACTCAGCCTTTATATAGCAGCTAAATAAGGATGATTTTTTTTTTTTCTGCTCTGCAAATTATATTTCACTCTTGCTCATTTTAAATATACAGTTTTTCTTGGGCCTGATTTTCTTTCTCCCCCATCCCTTTCCAGGTTTTCTTTTCTAGTCTTTACATGATTGCCTTCCATTTTTTAATCTGAGCCAAACCTTATTTCTTATTCCTAACCTCTCCGATGAACCTAAGCTGTTGAAATGACCCTAATGAGCTGCTTTTTCTATTACTGGTCTTCTAAGATTCAATTACCTTAGTCTGTGTCTGTACGCATGTATTTCTTTCAGTCAGTGTTTCAGGCTACTTATTTCAGCCACTACATTAGAAATTCTCTTACACTTTTGGAGAAACTATGAGAAAAGAAGTATATATATTGCATATATTATTAGTAGTAGTAATAAATAATTCCTGGTTCTGATATCTTCATTGTAAGTACATGTTTTAGGTTAATCCATAAATCCTAATTATGTGAGGTTCTTTTCTTACTCCACAGTTTTCATCGAAGTTTTTATTTCTGCTTTTTTAAACACTACTAACTTCCTTGTAAATATTTTATGAATGCTAACTTTAATGAATTTGGGAAATAGATGGATTTTTACCCATTTAGGTATGCATAGAATTTGTAAATCCTTTCAAAATGATTCAAAATTACTTTTGGATGCATTTTTATTTTGTGATTTTAAGATCTAAGATTTTATGAGCTACTAAAGATAGAAATTAAAGCTGTTTTTCATTAGAAAACAAGAATTCCAGCTGATCAATAGGATAAGGAAGGCATCGTTTATTCTGATGCATATATTGGACCTTCAATGAGGAGCTGTTCAACAAGAAACCATAACCAAGTCTGGAATGCAGACCATTTTGAGTTCCTTTGAGTCCATGGTAAGGGGACAGAAAAAAAGATTCCATTAGTATAGAACAGGTTTCCAAATATGGTAATTTCTCAATATGAGCAGAAGTTAACCTCTAGACAATAGATTGCAGTATGAGGAGTTCAGAGTTCAAACAGATTAAACTATTCTAGTCACCATGTACCCACTCCGAAAAGGCATTGAAGAGGCTGATGGCATTCTCATGTTGTCCCTAACATCCTTCAGCAGAAACAATGATTGTAAGTGCTGGTGTGGTAAAGCAGTAGCAGAATTAAATTCTAAACTGTAAAGATTTTACAGTAGCTACAAACCTCAAACTCTTTCCTTTCCCTCTAAATCTCTTTAATTGGGCAGTAATAGTTTTGAATCCAATCTGCCTTGGATGACTGACCTACACAGCCCATTGTGTCAGAATGGGTATTTTTGCTCCAGTGAAGTAGCCCATACTTTTTTTTAGATAAGCATGAAAGGTTACTGATGACTAAGCAGGAATTCTTGAGGGCAAAAGTTGTGATGGATGTTTGAGTTCTGCTTCTGCACTCTTTCAGTCCAGAGTAGAAGTGGGATTTTGGGTTATAAAAATGATGGGACAAATTTTTAACAGAGCCCACTGTGATAGGACAAAGGGTAATGGTTTTAAGATAGAAGAGTGGGGATTTAGGTTAGGTATGATGAAGAAATTCTTCCATGCGAGGATGGTACTCACAAAGGTTGCCCAGAGAGGTGGTAGTTGCCCTACCGCATAAACATTCAGGGTCAGGTTGGATGGGGCTCTGAGCAACATGATGTAGTTGAAAATGTCCCTGCTCATTGCAGGGGGCTTGGACTAGACAACCTTTAAAGGTCCCTTCTAGCCCAAACCAATCTATGAATCTCTGATTCTATGATTTATACGGTGTATGCCTCCTATTAGGTGAGATGCCTCTAACCTGCAGAAATTTTGGCACTAGGCAGTTCCCTGCCAAGTATGCTAGCTGCCATGAGCCAGGAAAACAAAAAGAAAAAAAAGGAAAGAGCAGAATAAAAAAAAACCAAAAGGAAATCTATTTATTTATTTTAGGGGGCAAGTCTTCCAGAAATATCACACTTCCTCAGGAATTTCATACATCAGTGAAAAATAAGTTATTATGCTTTTCTGCTCAAGAAAATAATTTGGAGCATAATTCACAGTTGTGTAAGACAATTACTGAGATCGATTGCATAGTATAGATGTCTTGCTACAGTTTGCCTTAGTCTTTCCTACTGTCTTGATTCCAAGCAAATATGCTTAGCTGAAAGATACATGCAATACAGAAAGATTCATCTCATTATTAACAGCTTCATTCCTGATTTAATTTAACCACAATAATGATATATATGTTGAACCTGCACACTAAAATTGTCTGTCATGAAAGAGAGAGTGGGCTGAAAGAGAAGTCATAGTTGTGTCAGCGAGAAGATAAAAAACATAATGTCTCTGTTGGCGGATTTTATTTAATCAGTGTGAGGAGAGGGAATAGAGAGTTATACAAGCCCTGGTTAGTGCTGACAAGAAAAGGGAAGGAGAGTGAATGGATCATCCAGCCAGAAAGCATAAAGAAGATTAGTGTGAAGCTGAGTTTTCAGAAGGAAAGTTTCATGAAATCATAGGATGGTTTGTGTTGGAAGGCAGCTTAAAAATCATGTCGTTCCAATCCTCCTGCCACGGTCAGGGACACCTTCCACTACACCAGGTTGCTCAGATCTCGAGCCAGATCATCTTGAGCACTTTCAGGGTTGGGGCATCCATCACTTCTCTGGGTGTTTCAGTGTCTCACTACCATCACAGTAAAGAATTTCTTCCTAATATCTAATCTAAACCTACTCTCTTTTAGTTGAACTCATTATCCCTTATCCTATCACTGCATGACTTTATAAAAAGTCCATCTCCAGCTCTCTTGCAGACCCCCTTCAGATACTGGAAGGCTGCTGTAAGGTCTCCCCAGAGCCTTCTCTTCTCCAGGCTGAACAAACCCAACTCTCTCAGCCTGTTTTCACAGGAGAGGAGCTCCAGCCCTCTGATCAACTTGACGTCCCTCTTCCGGACCCACTCCAACAGATCCATGTCCTTCTTGTGCTGGGGGGCCCCAGAGCTGGATGCAGTACTCCAGGTGGTGAGTGGAGCAGAGGGGCACAATAACCTCCTTCAGCCTGCCTCGCCACATTTCTTTTGATGCAGCCGAGGTCACAGTTGGCTTTTTGGGCTGCAGGTGCACATTGCCGCCTCATGCTGAACATCTTGTTCAGCACAATGGCTCTAGCCATGTGCAGGACCTCGCACTTGGCTTGATTGAACCTCATGAAGTTCATGCAGGTCCATGTCTCAAGCCTGTCAAGGTCCCTGTGGGTGGCGTCCCTTCCCTCTGGTGTGTCAGCTGCACTATAGAGCTTGGAGTCATTGGCAGATTTGCTGGGGATGAAATCAATGCTGTCGTCATTGACACTGACAAAGATTTCAAGCAGAGCCAGTCCCAATACTGACACTTGAAGAATACCACTTTTCTTGAGCAAGGGGGGGCCTTCTTCTGACCTGAAATTGGACTGCAGGCAGGGAAAGAGAGATTTCTGTGTCAGAAGGCCTTGCTCTTTCTTTGGTGAATTTACTGTGACACCTTCACCCCCTTTTCTTTCCCATGTTTGGATGTCTGACATAAGGTTGGAAAAAAAAAGATCACTGAAATGGAATTGGGCTTAGATGAGACCTCAGCAAGAAAATTTGAGGAACCAGAGATGACCTGTGTCTGCAGAGAAAGAGAGACGGAGTGTGTACTGGAAAAGCAGTAGAGTGGATTTGGTGACGGGAGGGTCAAATATTTTAACGCTTTAAAATTATTTCAAACTTACATTTCATTGACCATTTCGGTATTTGGTGGTGTACAATAATGTTAATAATGGCCAATTCCTGTCTATTTATCAGCAATGAGTTGGGTGCTATAAGCCCTCCATTCCTTCCAGAATAGAAAAGAAATTAGAAGTGTTGAGTGCTTCAACATACTCGGAATGTGGGAATTTTGGAAACTATTCAGAAAAAAAAAATAGAAAAAAAATCAACAGGGAAAGCAGGCTAATAAGTCAAGGAATCTCACAAACATATGCAAGAGTTGTTCCAAATCTTGAATTTCCCAACAAAACAGCAGTTCAAACAACACAAAATAAATATTTCAGCTAAAGCAAAACCAGAAAATATTATGACCAAACCATGGATTCTAAGCAACAGATTCCTCTTATCAGAGAACTTGCAGCCTGTTTGTTCTGTTCAGACTCCACTGACTCAAATTTCAACTGTCATATACATCAACAGATTGTTGTGGCTATGATGTAGATCAGAAATGATGGACCTCTGAACAGATTTATATAATATCTGCATTTAATAAAACAATGATATTTTAAGGGCAAATCTCATGTAGACAGACATTAATTTGATTACATATATACATTACTATTATACAGTATTATGTACTGCACAATAGCTAGAAAATTTTAAATAAATAATATAAATAAATATTCTGCATGTAACAATAAATACATGGACATTATTATGCACAGCATTAGTAGCTAGAACACTGAGTTTATTTCTGTAGCTGTTTTTGATTTTGTAGTAATATTTATTTCTTTTTTGAGTTAATTACTTGCAGGCTCTTCAAACTACGTGTAATGAACAATTTTTAAAAATTTTGTGAATGAGTCTTCAAAGTAGTTATCAGCATATATTTTGTCAGCAAACATTCTAATTTTCCTTAAAGGCATTTGGGTTGCTAGATATTTAAAAGGGAGGATAATGTTACATATACAGAAAATGAACAGTCCTACTCTACTCTTGCACACACTGTCTGGACATTGTACTTTGTATGTCTAATATTGCATTACTGATATTAGAGATGAAGGAAATTATTATGCAGCAAAATTAGAACAAATTGTGAAACTGTTTGAATTCAGACAGGTTGTAAATTATGCAATAGCATCTGCATCATAGGACGTCTGCTTGCTATTTTCATATGCAAAGTATTTAATGTGTTTCTGTGTAAACTTACAGTAAGTTAGCACTCTCTCAATGGATTATAAATTGCATGTATTATTTAACAAGGTCCAGTGTGAAATGTTTGCTAAAATGTATATGTAGAAGATGTTGTTGTGCTCAGTCAAATTAGATTTGAATGGTTGTGTTGATTCATGTAAATTGTAAGATAGGAATTGTGTCCTTTAAAAAACAGTAGACAGAATATTTTCTAGAGATTACTCTTCACACTGGAATGTCTTTGTTCATCTAAAGTTTATTCGCAGTGACATATTTGCATCCTTATGAGAACTGTAATTAGCAAAAAACTGTTTTAATTTATTGTAATTTACAAAAAACAGCCTCAATTGTTATCAACAAAATGATGAATTTGTCTGGAAATCAAAAAATGTGGTTTATAAATTAAATTGATCCATGCAGAACATTAATTAGTTGTAATGTAGATTGCCTCCAGATGGCAGAGTGGTGGAAAGCTTGCTCTGCCTGAAGTATGATATTTAGACAGAATATTTCGAAGACTCTGTTTCTTATCTTAATGCAACATTGGACATTCTCTTTGAATACATTCTTTACATTAAAACCAATAAATTATTCTTGATTGCAGACTCTATTTTGTCATTATTGAAATAATTGAGATTTTTTCCACTATATATAATTTACTTTATTTTGAACCAGTCTTGGCCTGATAAATAAGCTATGGAAGAAATCAGTGATGTTATTGAAATAAAGTACTACTATTTGGCTGATGTCTTCTGACTCATTTATGGAGCAATAGTCTTTTTACTCAACTAGACTTAGCCATGCTGAAGATGAAAAACATGATTATCATTTGAATGTATCATTAAAACAATAAATAAATCAGATGCATGAATTTTGACAGCAGTGGGCAGTAGAAGAAGAATCCATCTTGGAGTTTTGAGACTGTGTAGGGAAAACAATAACTAATTGCTGATTAGAAAATAAAGAACTCTAGTTAACTGTACTGGGATCTCAATTATATAGTGCAGGGAAGCAAAGGATGAGTCATTCTTCCCCAAAATGCTCATGTTCAGTTCTAATAGCTGTAATCATCTTTCCTGACATTAATGCTTCTGTGCTCTGAGACTATTCAGAACTTAAACTCCTTTTTGCCCTACTCTAAATTCTAGGTGATAGCACTGAGCTTTCATCAGTGAGACCAAACAGGACCAATGAGAAGAAAAGCAGGGTTCGAGCTGTTATTTTTTTCATACAACTTTGATCATTAAGGTAATGTATTTTTGACAATACAGTGCAATGAGTATTTATCTTTACCAGAGATATCTTGTTTCTCCTTGAGACTGCTGCCAACAAATTTTAAATGAGTAAGTTTTATGATGCCCCTGAATATTTACTTCTACACAAAGACACTTTTACAGTTCAGGTATGTGAAAATGTATAAGCCATCATTTAAATTATCTCCCTCAATTTTTCTGAAAAAACCCAGCACAATAAAGAACAGCAAAACTTCTGCTATAATAACTAAGAATCAATATGCATATTTTTCCTATTGGACTTCACATGTGATATATTCCAGCAATCAATGTCCTCAGGAGGAGTTAGTGTTAGATATCCACTCATTTCACCTTAGAGTTTTGTTGAACATAATTGGTGATGTGTTTAAAAGTTTTGTATGTTCACCTAATTTATGTTGTACATAAATTATGTGTGCTACATCTAGGATTAGGATGGAACAGAATTTCTTACTACATGACTCTTACTCTTCAGTCATAATATCTATTTTATTTTTAATACAGCTAGACTGAGATATTTGTGACTATTCTGTGTTTGCAGCTATTTAATTGAGAATACAATATGCTACAACACTTAGCAGGTGTATGTCATTATTCTAGTTGGACTACTAGATGGAAATATATTGTGTCCTCTGTGGTGAATATGTCTGCATACGTGAGTATTAATTTAAAAACAATCCATACTGGAGGACATAAATTTCCCTTTCATTACTTTAGAAACCATACTAGATGGATGTTGAAGGTCTGCATAGTGTTTGGGTAATACGTGCAGGTGTAAGATGCATGTTGAGGAGTGTATTTTGACAGGTCAGATTTACCAATCCTATTACCATTTACTTTCGGAGACTCTCCTTTGTCTTCAGTTAATTTATAAATGGGCTCTTGTAGTCCTAAAACACGGAACTAAATCTAGGGGAGTATTTTAAGACATTTCTTGACTTGTATATTAAGGAGCTATGAAAATATATATTGTCTTTGCGACTACAGTGCACAATATCTATTTTGTAGCAGTACTTTTTAACAGGTCTTGTAATTCCACACACAGTATGTTGTTTTACAACAGCAACGTACACTAGGCATTTGAAAATTTTCATGTTAATTTTCATGTCAAAAATGGTTGAAGTAATTATATGGTCTCACAGGTAAAATCCAACTGTTAATAGAAGCAAAAGTCTCACATCTCTGTGGGGATAAACACACAGTTAGTAAGAAATATACCTGTAATTGAGCATTTTCCATATTTTTAAAATTGTAATTATCCCCTTAATTCAGGCTCAGCATTAATACTTAATACGGCATCACTTAAACCCTCATGCACAAAGCTTCAATATATAAATTTTAAGTAAGTCCAGTAAAGAAATTAATCATAACAGATCATGGTTGCTTATTCTGGTGGTAATAAAAAGATTATAAAAAAAAAGTTGTGCAACAAAACTGTCTCATGAAGTCCTACTTTGACTGAAAAACTAATTGTTTAAATATTTCTCCTTCTTACAGATATACAGAGTTATGTCTACATAGCCTTGTTTACATTTACCACTTTATTTTTTTCTTTAAATGCATTTATTTAGGAACTTTAGAATTCTTTTGTCATATCCTGCTTCATTTATTTCTATGTGGCTTCACAGCTATGTCAAGTTTTCACCACACAAATTGTTTGCCCCAAAGTACCTAAGGAAGTCTAATTATCAGACATCCCTTTCCTTATTAAGAGAAAACTAGAAAGGTTGCAGGTTTATTTTCCTTTTGCTCTCCTTCTACTGCAAATAAATATATCTGAATCACCAAAATACCCTCAAGTTTTTTTGGGGGACTGGCTTTTATACACTTCTCTGACAGTATGGGCTAAATTAGAGCACATACTTTAATTTCTCTGAGGTGTTTGTTTTGTATTTTGGGAGTTTTTTGGACACCACACTCATTCTTATAGCTGTCTGTGCCACCCTATGCAAGCTGCCTCTCGTTCTGACCAAATATTTTCCTGATATTCATAGTTCTAAAAGAATCCCTGAAACATACATTATTCCTGGCAGGAATGGGACATAATGGAAGAAAGGCTTAGTTATCTTTTTCTAAAATTGTTCGTGGGACTGTGAATCTCAAGCACAGGAAAGTGTTTAAAGTCCTGAGACATGTAAGCTCTTTAGAAGATTTGTTTCTTGACCTTTTCTACTGAATAGCATATTGCTTATAGGTAATCATATACTTATTTTCTTTGGAGACACTAAACTATCTGAATTTTTGTTCGTTTTACCACACCATAGTCTGTAGAAGACAGCAAATGCATATTAAATGCATGGAGACTGATAGAAATAGAGTAACACTAATGGAACTGGAATGATGACTGTATGCTTTAGGTGTGAGTACACCAGGAATTTGGAGTTGCACTTCTGGCAAGGTGCAAACAACATACCTAAAGCTAACATGGTATACAAAGAATGTGTCAATCACAGGTCTTTGCAATAGACATGAGGTGAGTCTGTTTGCCTGCATGGCGTGAGGTGGCAGGAATTAAATGTAAACTCAAAACCACAAAAGCCTTTAACGTATCCTTTTGTGCAAACTCTCAGTATTAGTAGTACTTCAAGAAAAGAAAAACATAGTAAGTTTCAGGGTAAGGTGATGATGCCTGGGGTGGCCTAAGGCATCAGTGAAGAGACTAACATTACCCCTTCAGAATGAAAACAGTACAATTTTCACTTTTTTGTGCAGTGAAACTTTTAATTGCAGCACCACAGAACGTATTTTATATATCATTAACATTCTTCATCACCAGTGGTTAATTCAGACAGATTTATGTAATTGTGTGGTGCGTTGAATTGTCTGGCTTCTCTCAGATCCAGCCATAGATGAGCATTATGACAGTCCAGCAAAGTCGGGCTCTTTCCTGTCATTTTAGGTAGTAAAGTGAAAAGATCTGCTGCCTTTCCAGTGAATTCACTTCTCTGCTAATTGTCCCCTGAGGAGCAGAGTGTCAGCAGCAAATCCTACCAAATCTTGCATAATGATTAAAAATGGAGAAACCAAGGCAGCTAAAGTAAAGGTCACTGTATAATCTCCATTTATTGAAACAAATAGAGTTAATTACAGTACTCCATCTCTTGCAGATATCTTAGAGTGAGGGGTTTTTATTCTCAAGAACTGAAACTTGCAATTTTTTTTAGTATTGTGCTCAGTGTTATGTTTATAAGCTTTCTGCATTGGTAATAATGAGATGTTAATACCTTTTCCCTTACATGAAAATTAACTTTTAAGCAAGGCTTGATTATACTTTTATGTATCAATGACTGTGGAAAGAGCCATTTAGAGAAACTAGGTAAACATGGTGAGCAAAGTTATTGTGGGGGTAAATGGTGATTACATGGTGCAGTCTCCTGTGCCATCATAAATTTGACTGGATGAAAAATGTAATGTTATTTACATTAGAATAAATTTAGCATCAATATTATATATGTGTGGAAAATATTGTCTGAAGAGGTTTAATTACATGGTGTTATTCAGATATGCAGAAACTGTTGCAATACAATTCTGTTTCCTACTTTCACTGTTTCTGTGATTCTGTGCTGCTGTTTCAGTTTTAGCTCACCAAAGTGGGAATTCTCATTTATCAGGATTTATTTTTGTTTTAGTAGAAATTTGATTTGGGTTTGAATTAAACCAGATCCAGGAGTTTTCCGTATTTCACTGAACTGAACTTTTCAGGAAATTCTTGTTTCTTGGGAAAAATTATTATTTGTTTGAAAATGTGAAATAAGATCTATTATCTGGGGGATGACGTAGTTTTGCTGGAAAGCTTTTTTTTGGGTTTTATTTCCTTTCTAATCCTTTGCAGTCTGGACCCAGTAGACTTTAATTTGCTGGTTTCATGCATACACAGTTAACCTGGACACTTTAAACAATTGAATAAAGAAATATTAATCTTCTGAAAACTGAAGATACCAAACACAGGTGCTAGCTGGATGACTTGGAACACAAAGTTTAGTCGAAAGACTAAAATATAAATTTTGCCAGCACTACTCTTAAACAGCTTTCTAGACTGCTCTAGTGCGCTTCATTCTGAATGCAGTTTCTGAGGTCGTAGATAACCTTGAAGAGATGATGACTCAGTTTTTGAGTTACCCCATCACTGAACTCAGGATAGTCACTGCAACTCAGGACTGGCTGGCATCAGCTTGTTTTAGCCCATAATTGGGATAGACTAAACTGCCTGCTTCTTTTAAATGCAAATGTTTCCTCTCTGTGACTCACATCTCCCACTGCAGGTTTAGTCCTCTCTTTTCATCTGTTTTAAATGGTTTGTCTTGAAAGTTTTGTAGGGGAAAAATATTACTCCCATCTGGAATCATGATAGGTACTGTCTGTAGGTGTGCTCGGTCTGGTGTCCAATGTGTTTCTTCAGAACAAATTCAGAGCAGTTTTCAGAACAATAGAACAAACAGAAAAAAAACAAATTTCAAAACTGCAAATTCCTTTTATGAGAAATTTCTGGGTATACTTTTCTCAGACCCACTAGGATCAGCCTGAGGCTCCCTTTCTCAATGAATGTCATCTTGGGGCTAACTGGTGTCTTTTTTAAACAAAATAACTCCCATAGAAAATATCTCTGGATGACATTGGATTCTGTATTTGTTTCGTAACAGTCGATAGATACCATCAGTGAAATCTGTGTGGATTACGAATGTTATTATACCAGTTCCAGGAGAGCACAGGCAGCCATGCTGTGACAGATGCTTCTGAAACACAGAACTCTCTTTGAGACTACACCTGTAGTTTTGAATAAAGCAGAAGCAAGATCTGTTATTTGGCCCTGGGCCACCTGGAGTAATATGGACCTTTCAAAATACATCATGCTTGTTTCTGGATCTTTCTTAAGGTATTTGGAACAAATTAGTCCCATAATAATACCTTACAAGCTCCCTTTCTCTCATGCATATGTACACACACACACCCACCCACACATCTTCATCATGGAGTTTCATTCCCCTGTGTGCTATTCCCCTGTGTGTCTCCTGGGGGGGAGCAGCCCGTGGTCTGTGCTGTTCCAGTGGTCACATGCTGGTTTGGTGCAAGACCATGCCAGGGAGAATGCAAGTGATGGAGCTTGCCTGGTTTGCTAAGCAGTGTAGGCACAGACTCACTGATAACTCGGCAAAGTCAGAAGATATTGCAGTCCAGACTTCAGCCAGAGCTCGTGACATTAGGATTTTGGTGTGCTTTTCTGTGGAGAGCTAAACAGCACTTTGTTCCCCAGCTCCTGGGGCTGTCGCTGTGAATTAGAATTGGAACAATTAGGAAAGTCTGGCTCAGCACTGTCTCCAAATCAGACTTGTCAGGCAAAGGGCTCCTGTGTATTCAGAGGTAAATAGGTGGCTGCTCTGAATGTGACCAGTCGAGGCGTTTCCCTGAGAGGCAGGAACTTGGTGCTCTCTAGATCTCCTCAGTCTGCATCAAGCCCTGGCCAGCAGTTCACTGATCTCAAAGTATATTAAATTAAACATTTCAGGCTCTTTGAATCAGCAAATTTAGCTTTAATTGTGTTTTGCTTAATTAAATCCTGTAAAAAAATTAATTATTTCTGCGATATATTACCATTTGCAGTACATTTTAGATATTAGTTGCTGTAACTACAGTACTGAGACAACTGTAATAGTTGACAAACCTATGCTGTTTTAATAGAGACATTTATTTTAAGGGGATTTTTCTAGTCTAGTTTGTGGGTGTTTGTGGGGTTTTTGTTTGGCTTTGTTTATTTTATTTTATTTATTTGACCTTGGTTGTGGTACAAATTTTTCATAACTCTGTATTTTCTTTTTTTTTTGGAGGAGGGCCTTGAATGCTCTTTATTAGCAAAGCACTCTTGTTTACACATTTCCATGTCATCCAGAGGTTGGACAAGTGGAAAAACAGCAGTGGCTGCTTTTTCAAACCTGTCAGTGTGTATTTTTACACTTAGTATTAGTCCAGTTGAAATGAACTATTTCACTGGGACAATGCATGTATATATGGCTGTCTGTAGGATAGTGACTATTAAACAGTTTTGCCACCTTTTTGGAAGGTGGCAGAGCATTTTCTCTCACAGACAATTTAGGGCAATTTGGAAATTCGGTTTTGGGGTTTTTTTTTTATATTCAAGCATTTTAAGATATTAAGATGAAAGACAGTAGAGATGGTCAAAGCATCCATGCCCACCACTTCCAAAGCAGCCTTTTGCAAATTTCTTGGCCTGCCTAATGGCTGGCAGGGAGCCGGTGGCTGTGTAATGAGCTGTGTGAAGGGCAGGTAGCCCCTGGAATTACAGAAGAGAATTGTGACAGAATAAAGGCAAAGATGAAACTCCTGTGACCTCCTCTCATGAAGAAAAAGGCTGTGACACTTTCTCATTGTAGTCTATATTGAATAGATTGGATCTTGACCTTAATTTTAGATTTCTTCAGTTTGGAAAAAAAAAGTATTTTTTTTCTATGTTTAAATAAGAGAACAATGTTATTTCCAGGGATTCAATAAATGGTAATGCTCTTCACCAGCCGAAAAAAGGTTTTACTGGGGTTGGCTCTGCAGTAACCCCTTTGTTGTTTGAAGTCACAATTATTCTCTTTCAAAAGGATGTAAAACTTTCATATTCAGAGTTTCAACGTAACAAAATGACTGATAAAGTAGATAATACTAAGTAAAGGTGCTCCATAGGATGAATATAAAGTGCAAGAAGGATCAAAAATTAATGGTCTAAGGAAGCCTGTAGATATCCAAGGAAAAAAAATCATTAATCCCATTCCCTTTCCTTCTGTAAAACAGATTTTTTTTACATAGTTGTAATAATCTGTGGTAAAAAGTGATCTTCTAGTGTTTATGTGTTTAGGTGTTGGAAGTTTTTTATAATATTGTCCTGGAAAATGTTTGAGTTCTGTTTTTTTTCCATCTTGCCACTGCCTTTCTTTCAATAACAGATGTGTAAATACCTAATTTATTACCAATGGAATCAGAGTAAGATAAAGAGAAATAAAGCCAAATCTTCAAAAACTCTCCTTCGTCTCCCTGTTCCCTTCTCCCCAGGCTGAACTTCACTCTCAATTTTCTCTACCTCCTCCCCGCACAATGCCTCAGAGGGATCGGGAATGGGGGGTCCTGTCACTGTTGCCTCTGCTGCTCCTTTCTCCTCAGGGACAGGACTCCTCACACTCTTCCCCTGCTCCAGAAACAAGGTCTCTCCCACAGGAGACTGTCCTACACCAACTTCTCCAATGCAAGTCCTTTCCATGGGCTGCAGTTCTTCATGAGCTGCTCCAGTGTGGGTCCCTCATGGCATACCAAGTCCTGACAGCAAACCTGCTCCAGTATGGGCTTCTCTCTCCATGGTGTCACAGGTCCTGCCAGGATCCTACTCCTGCATGGGTTTGCCACAAAGTCACAGCCTTCACTGCTCCAGCATGGAACCCTTCACAGGTTGCTGGTGGATCTCTGCCTCTCTGTGGATCTCCATGGGTGGCAGGGGCACATGCCTCAGCATAGTCTGCACCAAGTCTGAGAGAGCACAACAGGAGTTTTGGGATCACCTCTTCTCTTCAGATTAGTCTTTTCCCTGTTGATTCAAGCATGTTACATCCTGTAATGGAAGAAAAGGTGAGAGCTGAATCCAGTTTTCTGCTTCTTTGGCAAACATTTTGAGCAAGAATAATGTTTCTTTCTCTTTTTGTTCCATTTTAAAAAGAAGCTTTCACTGAAATTCAGAAGAGAAAAGGAAAAGACATTTCATTCACCCAAGAACTTCTTTGGGATTCCTGTATGAATTCACTTCCCCTATTACCCACCTACACCCCCGCATTAATTTCCAAGACTACTCCTCATATCTGGCTCTGGGTTGTGCAGGGGCAATATATTCTTCTTTCCTTACAGTTGGAGCTGAGTGATTTCATACAAAAAAGATTCTTTGAAATACACTGAAAAAGATCAGCCATCTGTGTTCAGAGAAAAAATTGAAGTTTTTTTTTATTCTAGGAAGGGGTTTTGTACTCTTTTGCACGCTCACAGAATTATTTTGCTTTAGCTTCAGCAAGTATACTCTAGGTGCAGATACAGCATAAGAATACCATATTCTACAATCTATCCAGTCAGGAAACTAAAATAGTAATAGTGAACACTTAACTCTCTTCATCCATGTTGTGAGATAATTCAAGTATCTAACCTGGTATTCTAATATGAAGTTATACATGTGTATCATTGCACATAGAGCCCTTCTTAGATTACTCTGAAATTCATGGAGATGGCAAACAAGCTGTGGCAACACCTATAGTGTCTCTTTCATTGTTTATGAAAATCTGCATCACAAATTGTTTGATATTCCAAATAACATGCTGTTACCATCAGTGAACTATCCTGAACCCTGTGAAAGCCAACCAATTAAGTAAGTTAAGGAGTCAGCTGGGTTTGAGAGCAGTATTCTTGGGTCCAACAACAAAAAGTCTTTCTCAGTATTTTTAGCTCTGCTGGGTCCTTTCTCATGGGTCGTGCCATATGAGCTCACATAGCAACCTGTATCAGCTCTCCTTCTAAGCATCATGCAGAACACAACTGAATATTTTAGGTGCATTCGTAGAATGTTGCCGCTACTCTGATCATTGGATGATTTATCCAAAATCTAGAAAAGGCCACTCAAGCTCAGTCACAGAACGGCAACCAAGACTTCCAAACATCTGGTGTACATCACAATTCTGTGTGCGTACATACCCAGAAACCTCTTACCCTTGAAAATGAAAAAAATAAAAGCCAAATCCCTTTCTGAGGAGAGAAGATAGATTGTGTTAAGGAATCTGTACGAGACACTGAGCTGTTTAATAGCACATTGTTTATAACAGTTGTCTCTTAGGGGTGGACTCCCAGCAGTTCCAAAGCACACAGTGCATCCCTTAACCTGCATGGAACCTCCCCTCCAGACCACTCTGGTTTAGAATTTATTTATTTCTTGTCAGCCAAATGTCTTCTTACTGGAACCATTACAACTGGAAGCATGACCAGTTTTCCTCATCAGCATGGAAGCCTAAGTAGGTGTACATTAATGTTCAAATGGAGAAAATATTTGCAAGGTTTTTGTGGATTTCTGCACTTGGAGAAAACAGCTGGCAGCATTTCTAGAAAAATATCTCCAGATTATTTTAAATTAATCTTCTAAACTTCCAAGTAGCTTTTGTAGTATTTTTTTCACTTAAGTATTCATATGTTTGCATTTCAATAGAAACTGAAGCATTTCAACATTTGAAGGAGTCATAGTAGAAAAAAAGCTGCTGTTAATTTGTCCAGATGAAAATAATAAACTAAATGCTTTGAACTAACAAATTCAGCAAATCACTTCTCAAAACCCATTTAGCTAATGTGTATTGAAAAAGCAGTGTAGTTTAGTCATATAATTGATTACAAAGGTAATTTGTTTATTGCCAGATACTGCATGTCCAACTCTTGTTTTCCATTCATGTTTATATTTCAACGAGGATGCTAAATACTTATAAATACAAGCTGTCTCTGTTAAAGAACTATCAGTAAACAATTTTCAAGTCATCCTTTTGTTCATTCTGTCACTTATCATACTCAAGAAGTAAAATATTTTTAGACACAAGCTGTCTCTGACAGAAATTACATTCATCTGATGGTCTCACTGTTGCATTTATTAGGGAACTAAAGAAGTGTAGAATTCTCAGAAGAGGCTTAAATAATAAAGAGCAGTGTACTGCAGCAAGGAAACTTATTTTTTCTACCTCAAGCATTCACACTGTTATCTGATCAGGAAATTCCTTTTAAATTTCTTGATTTACATTTCTGCAATGGAGATTTGAACCTCTCATGCCACATTATCACACAAACTATCCACTTAGTGAATAAAGCTGCTTTCTGTCTTCAAGCTATTTATTATTCCTGGAGAGGGATTCCTGTAAAGCAATGTTAGTGACCAGGGCTACACCCTGCCCTGTGCCTAGAGCCTGCAACTCTTTTAATTTTTCCAGGATAGAGGTCAAATGGATTCATACTGATCCACTCATGACCTGGAGTTGGGGGCAAATTCCTACTGCAGTGGGACTTGTAATGAGATCTTGTCCTTCCTTTCTCTCTTGTGTAGCTCTGACACTGGCCTACTCTCTAACAGACTGAAAACTTAATTACAATTACCTGATTCTTTCTAATGATGAAAATGAAGACTAATCACGAAGGATGACACATTACAACTTTAATAAGATTACCAATGTAATTCTGACTGGAATCTCTCTGCATCGCTGTTTGACACATAAATGAACCAGAATAAAAAGATTCAAATCACAATTTCTATTACATAGGGCACCTACTCTGGGTTTTGTGCACATTTCATACCAAGTTTAATTTCTATCAGTAGCAGTGTAGGGAAGAAGAAAGAAGAGTTCTGACACTATAGCAGAGGCTTATAAGCATGTGAAAGAGTACTGCAATGAAATGTATTAATGAATAGTGGCAAGTTAGGAGCAGAAAAAACACTTACAAAAGAGTATCACAGGTTAAATCAAGAGTGGGTGAGACAAGTAAATTGAGATATCACTAATTTATTAAATACTTACATGTGTTTATTTCCCGCTGCTAGCTGTGCTGTTACCACATACAAAGTGGTACAATAAGACAAATAAATAGTGCTGATCTTTATATGCCCCCCACTTTTCTTAAAAGGTATTGAGCAAGTCAGAATCAGAATAGAAGTCTTTTGGCAAGGTTAGTAACCACAGAATTAGGGGGGATGAAGCTGGAGAGGCCCTCTCTTGGTCCAGCCTCCCTGCTCAAACAGGGCTACCTGGAGTCTGCTACCCAGGATCATGCCTGCTTGGCTTTTGAATGTCTCAAAGGATGGAGACTTCACAACATCTTTTTGTCACCTCCTAGATGCATAGGCCCAGCTCTCATCCTAGAAGCAAGATCCTTGAGAGTATATTAAAGTACACAGGCGGCTAGGACTGATTCTCAGAATTGTTCTCAAGGAATACGAGTTAAAACCTCTGTGAGCGGGGAAAAAAAAGGAGGAGAAGGGGTAGATATGGACATAAAAATAAATAAATAAGTATCTCTATGAAAATAAAATATCCATTGGCTGTAATAGTTAATTATCTGGCTGGGCCAACCCGTGTCCCAGTTTATTCCCTACTACACACGCACACACACACACACACACACACATATGTATATATATCAATCAGTATATATATATATTTCAGTATATTAGAGAAGGTTTGTGAAAGGAATTCACCTGGCTATTTCTGCATTGCATACTACAGGCTTTTGTGAATACATTCTAACCACATGCAGAGCTGAAAACAGAGCCATGACTGTAATGGTATCCAGAGAGTCTTGGGCATAAACTCTGTGAAGCCAAACCACACTCAGAAGCAGGGGCATCACATCTTATCAGCAGCTGCAACATCTGGAGTTGTGCATAACTTTTTGTATGTTTATAAATCTATAAAATCTAGCATAGAGTTGATTTTATAATGTATATGATTCCAAAACTGTGGTTACTTTCTGTTGTTAGTGCCATAAAAAATAAAGTCCACAGTCAGTTTTTAGATTATGCTGGATTTTACATTGTATAAGGAGTCATGAGGAGCCCGCATGCTTTTAAAACATAGTAAATATAAACATCCTAAAAGGAAGTGAAAGAAATGTGTGAAACATTTCAATTATACTGTTTGGGGTTTTTTAACATTCATCCTCCTCTTTTCAGGTTCCAAGCTCTCACAGGATTTTAATTTACTTCTTTCCGGATAGCCAACTAGAAACAGATATTCATATTTTTTATATATATATATATATATGCATGCATGTGTATGTGTAATTCTTATGTTGCTTGAAAGCTGCTCTTGTCTAGGAGTGAACTCTGCAGAGCAGCAAACATGTAAGCATCTCAGTTATCTGACAGAGAATTTCCCCTATTCACCAAAATAAAATGGAGAGCACCACCATTATAAGCTCTTCAATTTAATGCTGACTTACCAAAGCTGTGCTTTTGTGCAGTGTTTTGTCTCTCATTGGATACATCTAATATAAGAGAGTCCTCATTTAAGGTTTCTTCTGCTTATTAAGTTCAAAACCACATAATCTGCCTTTTAAGAATTACTTTAACTAAGACACCGTCTATTTATATGGTGTATGTAAGGAGTTATCACATTACAAATGCAGCTCTGTAGGTGTTGCTCTGATATTTGCCCTATGCTGCTTATGCAATTTGTGCTTGCTAACATTATATATTTATGTAGTAAAGGGATTGCTGGTCTGTTTACATTGTAAATGTTCACACCATATCAAGTGCTTCTGGAACATAAGGGCCTAGGAAATGACCCAAGATGTAGATGTTGCTAAACTTAAAGATCCACATTTTTCATCTGAATTTTTTTTTTACATTTTGGAGTTTGCAACTAGGATCTGAGATCTCAGTGATTCAAGTGCTACAGGCTTCTAATTTCTTCATTACAAGACAACAGTTAAAAGGAAACTTAGAGAATCACATCTTGGATTTAGGAAGATTTGAGGTTTCTCTGTCCCTTTTAATCTGGTATCTTAAATATTAGTGTTTTAGAGTTGGATGACAGCTATTCAAGGTAGCTCCTCAGAGTTTAAAGGTAACTGTCTAGTTTTATTTGAGCTACAGAAGCCGGAGATTCTCTAAGGAGTGAGCAGTTACCACATACAAAGTGGTACAATAAGAAAAATAAATACTCCTGATCTTTATATGCCCCTTTATATGGTACATTGCCTACCTGGATTTCTCCAAGGATTTCAGAACATATCTACAAGGCTTTCAGGATTCCCACAGACTCATGTTAGAGAAACTGATGTGTGACATTGTAGGCAAGTGGTCTATGCATCGGTTGGAGAATTGGGATCCAGGCAGCTGGGGAGCAGCCCAGTGGAAAGGGTCCTGCTGGTCCCAGTGGACAAGTTCAATGTGAGTGAACAGGGTGCTTCTGCAGCAAAAAAAAGCCAACAGGGTGCTGCATTTTATTTGCTGTTGTGGTGAGTGTAAAGGATACCTTAGCATGGCATTTAGGTGCTTTACTCACACTTTGGTAATACTCAAACTATCATTCCCATCATAACTCAAGCATGGAAGAGAAGAGGTACTGCAATGGGATCAAATGTCCTTCTCATTTGATGTTACCATCAAAAGCAGATGCATAGAAAAGACTATAATAACAGGAAGAACAAGAATAGTACCTCTTTGAATAATCTGTGAGCCTTCAAGCATTTGTGGTTAAACAAATCCCTGCACTTCCCTCTAATTTCTCGCATACCTCAAGGATTTTGAGGGAGGGACTGTACATCACATCTTGTTCATCTGTTTTACCATCAAATCTCTAAGGCCTTGGAAGAAAATTATCTGCTTCTAGTCTCTCATTACTGTCTTTTTTCCCTGAAACTTCTCCTAGGGGAGCTCAAGTTGAAGCTTATCTTCTGAAATCCTTTCCCAATTAAAAAAAAATATAGAAAAGCAAAGGAAAAAAAGGGTGGGTGGGGTGTACTGGTGGGAAAATTCGTACATGTTCTTCAACAGTGAACAGAGCCACAAAGTGTCTGTTCAGCTTTCTTCTGTAACTTTATTTTTCCTCAAGGCTCCTTTTATAGCTTGATAATCTGTGGGATTTGAAGCCTCTCAGAGTTCTTGCTCCTGATGTTTTTGAAGAAAGATTTATTAATTTTTATGATTTTTACTTGTTCTACCTCAAGCTCTTCTTTCACCCAGCTTTACGGAGTTTTTTAACTTTCCAGATATTACTTTTCTTCTATTTTCTTCATTTCAACATGATCCCAGTTCTTTGAAGACAGCTTTCAAATAACTCCCCTTGCCCCTGCCTTTTAACCAGGCTTGCTTCTTTTCTCAGGACTTTTATGAGTAGTATAGATTTGTTCTGTGCTTCTAATACAGCTTCTGTAAGAAGTCTCCAAGATGATGTAAGGCTTTAACGTTTTAATTCCCTCAACTGACCTTTTAAATTTTTTTTTTTTTTTTTTTAAATAACAGCCTTTAAGATTCTTAAGATCACATGACATTAACTTGTGGAGATACGCGAGCACAACTTGGTTTTCATTTTAGGAATTCATGTGTTTTAAGTGGGAATTTATTTTCCTTACCTCTTTGGACTTGATCTTGTTGAGGGTCAATGTCGTACTCAGACACGAAAGGACCACGCAGACACCGTTTTGTCAGGATAGGAGCCAGGGCCAAAAAAGAGAGCAAGAAGGGCCAAAAGAAGGAANCAAAAAGAATGATAATAATAGATGCTGTTAGGTAAACATGCCTGATGTTTACAGTAAAATGCCTGAGAAATTCTACTACAAGAATGAAAACAGAGAAAGACTGCAAAACTCAGGGCGACAGGTCAATGTTACACTGTTATTATTAAATTACAGTGATGCTAGGGAAGGAGGGTGCTCCCGGTTTCTGCTGGTGCGGTTTCTTCCCTGGGCAGCACACTAGGACCAGTTACGGAACATTTAACAGTCAGCCGTGACTGGCAGTGCACCTGCAGCTGTTCCTGGTGTACAGAGGATGATGACTGTCGGTGTCTCAATGCCCTGCCTATCTGCTTAGGTTTCAAAACATAATGTGAACTTTTTAGTGCTTTGCTTCCAAATTGGATTGTGGATGGGAGACAATATTTTTCAGAAGATTTAAAGACCTTCAGGGAAATGTTAGGATGGAATCCTAACACTAAGAAGGTTTCCAAATGACACAAGTTTTATTTCCAAAGTTCATTTACCATAAAGTAGCACTGAAACTCATTAAATTTCTTATTTCAAATTTGTCCTTGGCTCGAATAACTGTTTCCTAACATTTCTTTCTGAATCATCTGAATGTGGCAAAATAGTACGTTTTTCTCCTAAGTTTCTCTAATAAAATTTTTAATGGTGTTTTCTTTGCACCAAACTGGTAGCAACTGGTGAAGGAAGTAGGATTTTCTCCTTACACAATTCTTTTGGTTTTAGTCCCTGTGTTTTGAAGACTTTTTTTTTCACTTTCTGTTTCCTGCACAAACAGACATAACACTGGGGGAGCCCTAAGGCAGTTTCTGTAAAATGATTATTCAAAAATACCAAAATAAATAATAAAATAATGTAAATATTTTCACATTAAAATAATTCCTCCTCTTTTCCACAACTGTTAAACGTTTCAACATCCTCGACTCTAAACTGGAGGGACATGGATTTGATGGGTTGACATCTTGAACACATGGACAAAGAACCAGCTGGTTTGTCACACACAAAGAATTGTGGTCAGCAGTTCAATGTCCAAGTGGAGATCAGTGATGAGTGGTGTTCCTCAGGGGTCAGTATTGGGAACAGCATTGTTTAAAATCTGTTTTGGTGATGTGAAGAGTGGGATTTAGTGCACTCTCAGCAAGTTTGACGATGACACCATAATGCGTTGTGCAATTGAGACACTGGAGGAAAGGGACACCATCCAGACAGACCTTGGCAAGTTTGAAAAGCGAGTCTGTGCAAACTTCATTAAGTTCAAGAAGGCCAAGTATAAGGTGCTGCACCTGTACTCATTTTAGAAATCCTTTTATTTATCTTGTGTCTGCTAGCATTATTTTAGATTGGGGTTTTTTACTGCAAAAATAGTATGTTATTGAGGTCTCCAGACTCTTGCCTTCAGTAAAATCTTTAGGAATTATTTTGAAAGATCAAATAACTGGTGGGTGAAACTACTGCTTCTTACTAGCTTTAATTATTTTACCTTTCATTTTCACTTGGGATTCTTAACCTCAATCATCTTAATAGTCTTCAGAAAAATTATGATAATCTAATCCACTTTAAAGCAGTTCACATTGAAAAGCCCTGGAAAAATGGAAAAAAGGTCATTGGTCTTCCAGTCTAGTCTTAGCTAACTATACACATTGACTCTTGATCCCACTCATTCTTGGGTTTTTTCCTAGTTATATCAATATATAAAAGAAACTTGTTTTGATAAAACCATGAGCCTCTAACTAAGATCATGCTCTTGGTCAGGGAAAGGTCAATAATCCATATTGACCTTTGGCCAAGTCACTACTTAAACTTGGTTATCAGCAGCTGATGAAAGGGTTTGTCACAGGAATTAAACAGTTTTCTATCAGTATATCTCACTGGCAACAGATGACAGATTTATTCATTTATTCAACAAATGCACACAAGGAAAAAAGTAAGGATCTGAATACTATTCCAAAGGTCATGCTTCAGTCTCAGACCTAAAAGCTTCACTGCAGTTCCTTGCCTGGCACAATGCAACAGGCTTCAGTTAGTATGTTCTCAGCATTTTAGTTACATGTAAGAGAATACATTAAACCATATAATCAAATTTTGTCATACTTTTAATACAAAAGAAATGTCATGTTCCTAACCAGAATTAGGCTCAACAGTTACCTGAAATTTTAATCACATTACATTTTTTATTAGTTCTTCTGCTTGCTTCTTAGTATTTTGTCAAAAATGTTACAGTGTGTACTTTTGAATGACACCTCTTCTAATATGCTTGTAATACTGTTGTAATTCATCCTTACACTGCAATATTCTAATACTGTTTTATAGTGGTAATTTCCATGAGTCATGTCTCTTATTTCCTAAGAAATTTATACTGAAAAGCACTAATAAATTTAGCAAGCAATAATATTTAATATTAACTATCTAATTATTTTAAAAATACTGAAGAACCAAATGTTGGTTTGTTTGGGGTATTTTTAACACAGATCTAAATAAAGAAAATAATGTCCAGATTTTATGCAAACCACTGAAAACTTTGTTTTCCTCTCTTGTGAATCTTTTGTATTCTCAGTCAGTCAGCTTTCTGAAGAATTTCTAACATATTGCAGAGAAATGACTGTCAGCTTTATTGCTTTGTATCATTCTGGATCAAACAGAAGAAAACCGAGTCTAGGTGAATGAAAAATATTATTTTACCAATTAAATCAAACTGTTTCATAAACAGAATTCATCACACGTGAAGCGCTATACAGCTGTATGCAATGTACTTTAGAACAATAAACTTGTTCTTTTCAAAAGTGTTGACAGAATGAAAGGGCTCCAGAACTTAGTAAAACAGTTGTAATAACTTACACAAATTGAATAATTTAATTCTTTTTAAGAAAAGATTAAACTTTGAGGTGGAAAGCTGGTGGCCAGTATGCCATATTGTATTTGGAGGGCATTTACTAAAACTCCTTCAAAAGTCTTCTGTGAACATCTGCAGCATTTTAGACAACTTAGATTTCTTCTAACATTGTGAGGATTTTTTATTTTTATCAGATCCTTACTGTCTTAGACCCAAAGCTGTTCTATTTTAACATCCTTAACCTTTAAAAAAATATTTTTCTCTGCTTGGTATAACCATAACTCATACAATAATTTTAATATAATGAAAATTGCAACATTTTAAGGCAATCAAAACTATGAGCACTGAATTACTTTGTTTAGGACATTTAATCCTTTTTCTTTTGTGGTTTCTTATGAAAACATCAAAAGCATGCATCTGCTTTGTGACTCACAGAGAATGCTAAATAATGCTTACTCTAACATATCATCTGTGGCTTGTTTATCCAACTAAATATCCTGATGAAGGTGAATTTGCATACAATATAAAGAAAAGTTTTAGAGGAAAGTATGAAAAGTATTGTTAGACATTACTGGGCATTGTACTAAAAACCTATTACAATTTTATGCATTGAATCAAATAAACTATCCCTGCCAACACTCCAAGCTTCATTTTAATATTCTGTATAAACTCAAAGGACCATTTGTCTTTCTAAAAGATGACATTACCTTGCAATAAATTTAAACGTACTGTGTGAATTATTTATGTATAAGGCAGCATATCTGGATAATTCTATTTTTCTCTAAAGGATTTTCTCACTTGAATGGAAATCTATCGATAAATGAAATATCTTTCCATACCAAGGATTCCAGACATCTTTTGGTCACATGTGTACTCTAGTTTACACCCAAAATGCAGTAGTTCCAATTTGACCGTTCATTAAAATCTTTATTTAAAAAAATAATTATTAAGAAAACCCAACCAGAATGCCAAAACAGACCAAACTACAAAAACAACACAAAAAGCATTCACAGTAAATCCAAACATGAGTAATCCATAATTGGTTTCCATAGGCCCATTTCTGGGAACTCATGAAAGTATTATTCCAAAGACTACATTGTACTGACCTTTCATTCTGTTAGGATGTTTCCCTTTATACAGGTCCTATACAAGAGCAGAGTTTGTGTGAAAGAAGAGACGAGGGAAAATTTTCATAATTATATTTCCTGTAGACTTGGGATAGACTTTTATTATGGCTTTCAGTGATGTGCGGCTACTAATGACCAAGTATTGGCTTTCTGAAGTCTATGAATGGGTAAAACTAGCTTGTGACCCTTAAAGCACTTGCTCTGTCTTCTAATAATTCTCACTGTCAAAGACAAGTGCTAGAGCAGAACAAGCAGCTACAGAGCTATTATGTGGAACTTGAGAAGTTATTATATCTGACACACTCTATATTAATCTGCATGGCTGTTCTTTAACATGCATATACCTAGGGCTCCCCCTCCTCCTCACAGCGCTAGCAATCATTATCATTCCTCATATCAAAATATGCCTTTGGCATGTTATACCACTTACTTGTTATAATCACAGTCAATGTTGATTGCAAATTAATTTGTTTCTAAAAATCAAAGTAGTAGATATTACAGCCTGACATTATTATTAAAAGAGAGAGCTAATAATGTTGTTTCTACAAGAGGCTTGATACTTAAAGGACTAATCCATTTTTATCATACATCAAAGCACTGTTGTTCTATTTGTTATCACATTTTCCCCCCTCCTCTTTGTCCTTTTAAAAAAATTATTTTACTAAATTCATAATGGTTCTTTTTGTTTGAATCTTGATCCCTTATTTGCATACAATTTATCTCAATTTGAAATCCAATTTCCTAGTGTATGTTATCATGAATTTTTCATCTCTGTGCCTTCTTATGCATAAAAGCAAATGACAGTGAACATTAAATACGTTTCAAAGTATTAATGATCTATTTAGTACTGGTTCCTTAAGAAAGCATGTTAAGTGAAAAAACACAGTATTTTAAAATAGAAGAAAAGGGAGTGCAAATTTAAACCTACATAAAAATCATTACAATTTCTGTTGGATTATGACAATAGTATTTCAACTGGTTACTGTATCAAACTGTATAAAACAGTATCTTGCAAAAAACTCACAGCAGTTCCTTTGTAGCCTTTTGCTTAAACATCTATTTCTGCATACATGTAGGTTGCATAACTCAGTGTATGCCCAAATAATATATCACTATTTCACAGTTTCGTATATCTTTTACATAAGGATATACATTTTTGTGAGGAGAGATAAGAAGCACATGGCAGCACAAAGGAGCACATGGCGGCTCAGACCCTGGGGGGAGGAGGTGTCTCGTGGCAGAGCCCTCCGGAGAGGAGCCTGCCGGGAGCTGACAGATGGCTGAGCAGTGCCTGATCACCCCACAGAAGGACATTTGGAAAGTGTGTTGCTGACATGGCAACACGGGATAGGTCCCTTAGTGAGAATTACCATATAAGGAAATACCGTGCCTTGAAAAAGTGTATAAAACCAGCTCGTTTCTTTGAACAAATGTCTCAGATTCCCTGTCGGTCTGAGTCCGTGTCACGTTCACCCATACATTTTTATTCTAGGAAATCATACAAGTGAAGTAATATTTGTTCTTTATTATTGTCTATAGTAATAGAGAATTATTTAATAAAACAGAGCTTGAAACCTAGCTGAGCTACTCTCTCCTTTGGCTGCAGGCTGAGTATTGTCTATTCCTAGTCTTTGAAATCTAGAAGAGATTACATCTCCTCAGACATGCTGCTGCAATGTTTTCCATTCGTATAATTAAAAAGCTTTTCTCAATCTTGAATTTAAGATTTGCTGTAATGAAGAGTACTGATGACTATTTGTTGTCATTAGTGGACTCAGGAAAAAAATGTAAAACTGGTACTTACACAGCAAACCTTTTGACATATCATACTGTTACCCTTCTATCCCACTCACTTTTGCTCTAGATAAACCTCTTGCCCAAGCCACACTGCTTTTGAGATGGCTTAAAACTATTCTTGTCCTTTTCCCAAGCTCCAAATTTATTAATTTGTTCTTGAATTATATTCACAGTGAGTAGAAGTATTATTTCCTATATTGTCCTTCTGACAGTCTTGCTAGCACAGCTCAAAAGAATGTTTTTCTCATTTGCAGGACATCAGGTTGTTGACTCCTATCAAGCTTCCAGTCATCTGCCAGATATTCCTTATTTTATATTTGTTCCCTTCTAAAGTGTAGCACTCTGCACTTGTTTTTATTGGATATTATCTTGTTGATCTCAGACCTTCTCCCACTCTATCAAAATGATTTCCATCCTGTCCAGAAGAGTGTTTGCTCTTCTACCTATCTGCTTACTATCTGTGAATGGTCTAAGTGCTGCCTTTAGTTCATCAATCAGGTTGCTAACAAAAATGTTTCAAAGGACTGAGCTAGAGGCCTTCTTGGAATAAAATGCAGCATCTCCTTCTGTAGAAATGTTTTAAACTATAACATATATTCTTTCATGACTGAATGTGAATAAGGGGTCATTATTAACGTTTCTGGGGAAGGATGGCAGGTCAAAAGCTTTACAGGGCATTTTGCTTCTGCTGCTTGTGGTCTTAAAATACTACTTTAACTACCCTATGAAAGGAGTAAATTGGATTTTACTAGATTTTTTGGTTTGTTTTTTCTTGCATTTTCTTTTATGTTGTTTTTAAATCTTCCCTAATATTCCCTCAATACTTTTAAATGTATATTTGATGTATAGTTCCTATTTCTATCTCATTACATGCTAAGAGTAACTACTTGATAATGCCTTGCTATTTCACTTCTCTTACTTTTTTTGAAAGACAGACACTTTATAGCTTCCCCTTTCCTGGTTCTTAGTGACTGATACTACCGCCACTTGATATAAAAATATTATTTTCTTTACCTTTTGATCTCACCACAGATGCAATCACTTTGCTTAACAGATGGTGTTGGAGTTTATATTTTTACATTGGATATTGTTGTCTTCCTCAAATATCCCAATGGGAGTATTTATCCTAAAGCACTTCCAGATGAGTTAAAAGCATTTTCTTGTGCTGCACCATGGAAAGTGAAATATCCATTGATTTATTCTTTGTATCATACAACACACCAATTTATGTTTTTTTGCCAGACAAAGACACAACAGTTTACCCATTATTAAAACCATTTCTATCTAAATAAATATCTTCCAAGAATTTCTAAATAGTTCAGTCGGCTAGTGTCTACCAGAACATTTTAATGAACTCCTGTTAGAACTCTACCATCTAGGTAGCTGTCTTGGTTTTATTACAAATAGACTATTCACAGATGGTAAACAGATAGGTAGAGATGCAAACACTCCTCAGGACAGGATGATTACATGGAAAAACCATTCTGTGACTTCTGATTCAAGCAATATTACTTCCCTTCTTCAAATGGTATCATTAAGGCAAAGACTCTGTAGTATTTTGTCAAGGGTTACCTTAACAGACCTGCAGCAGTGCAAGGATTTAGGGCCTTCATATTCTGAATTCTCTTCTTCCATTAAAACTAGAAACTTACTCAAATCAACAGAGTCAATGTACTGTTGTATCTGGGGATCTAATGTTGCAGGTGCTGTGGGTATCTCAATATGAAAAACACAGTAAATCTACAGAAATCTATAGAAATAGAATTAGAAACTGGCAAAAGAATGACAGGAAGATGGTTTCCTTTGGGAAGTATTATGACAACGTCTATGCTGGTTTTTATACTTTTAAAAATTTACTACCTTTTTTCATGTGTAGCACTGAGGACATGAACTTCTGTCTCTTTTTTATCAGCTCAAGGTCTTCTCCTGTGTTGGTGGTAGATTTGAGGGTACATTTGAATAAATTGTGACTATGACAGTAAGAAACTTTTAATAACTTAGTGCATAATTTTATATTTTTATCATTATTTTACAGACTAACTATGCTAGCTAAAAATTGACCAGGGTTTTCAGAGTTTTATAAAGACACTATGCAAATATTTAAAGTTGTTCCCTCTCACTCATCCCCTTTTGGGAGGCATAATTTGCCAAAAGTATTAAAAAAGTTAACAAATGCATGTTTTTAACAATGCTAGATTTATAACCCCTGTATTTCAGCTGAAAACCTTCCTTCCTACTTGAGAATACAACATACTTTGTCCAGTAGCAGTGTTTAGATTATTAACAAAATAAAGGATCAATCACTGTTTAAAATCCTCTCACTAACTGTCATGGACATTCATTACTAATTCCAGCAGTGTTAAAAATGCTGCTCATCAGACAGATTGATCTATACATGACAGGAAAATCCTTTCTTTTTTAACACAGAATCACAGAGTGGATCAGGTTGGAAGGTACCACAGGGGGTCATCCAGTCCAACCTCCCTGATCAAGCAGGGTCATCCTAGAGCACATGGCACAGGATTGTGGCCAGACAATTCTTGAATACCCCCAGTCAGGGATTCTATCTGGGCAGCCTGTTCCAGTGCATGGTCACCTGAACAGTAAAGGAATTCTTCCTTGCATTTGGGTAGAACTTCCTGTGTATCAGAGTCTGCTGGTTGCCTCTTGTCTTATTGCTCAGCACCACTGAGAAAAGCCTGGCTCCATCCTCCTGACACCCTCCCTTCAGATACTCATAGACATTCATAAAGTCCCTTCTCAGTTGTCTCTTCTGAAGGCTGAACAGGCCCAGCTCCCTCAGCCTGTCCTTTTAGGAGAGATGCTCTAGTCCCTTGATCAACTTTCTTTCCCTCTGCTGGAGGTGCTCCAGAGTCTCCATGTCTCTCTTGCACTGAGGAGCCCAGAACTAGACACAGCACTCCAGATGTGGCCTCATCAGTAGAGAGGAAGGATCGCCTCCCTTGACCTGTTGGCAGTGATTTTCCAAAGAACCCCAGGATATAATTGGCCCTTAGCCGTAAGGGCACTGCTGGATCACGGACAGTCCACTGTGATCCTCCGCTGTTGTCCACTATGATCCTCAGTTCTTTCTCTGCTGCTTTTTTCTGGTTTTTTACAACTGTTACATTTCTTTAAGTTATCCTTTTGGGGTCTAAAACTTGACTTCAAATTAAAGAAATGTTACAAATATATATACCTGTTATCTGTGTTCTTCAAATTAGATCTTAAATGGAAGCGTCGCCAGAGCTGCATATGCCAGTTTCTGAAATACACCCCTAGCTCTGTCACTCTCTTAAAATCTCTGCAGTATTTTCAAGTTAGTCTACAGACAGATATTTCCTAATTAGCAATTGAAACAGTAGGAGAACAATGCAATTAGGTGTACTTCCCCTACAACTGTGTAGAATTGAGAAAAAGGTTCATTCGTAGCTTTAGAAACTGCATTGCTAATCATCACAGGAAAATTAATGAAACATAGGGATGTTTTTGGGAGTTATATGAGACATGCTGAGAAGTCAACAACTGAGGAAGAGAAAAACTATAAACACCATAAACTAATTTCACAGATATATTAATGAAATAATCCATTAATCCTCAATTGGCTCAATGTGTGAACACCTCTGGTAAGACAAGCAAGGTAGTGTTAATGAAAACATTAAAGAGAAGTCATGCTGATGTCTTTATACTCACTGTCCTGTGATAAAATAATATATCTGTTTCATTGACAAAGTTTGTGCATCTGGCATTGTTCCAGTATTTTTAGAATCAATGGGCTGAGTTCCTTTGGACTTCAAACCGTACTGTCGTAGCAAAACTTAAAAAAATTAAAGCTATAGAGCTACTACCCTTTGTCTTGGGAGAGGAGACTTTAGGCTGCTCAAAGTATTAGTTAGTAAATTTCCATGGCAATCTAAGTTTTGAGTGAAATGGGGTCCACACATGTAAGTTTTTAAGAAACATCTTTTAAGATTGCAGGAGTAGGCGATTCCAATGCATTGAAAGTAAAGTGAGAGAGGCAGAAGGCTGGCTTGTCGAACCAGTGACATCCTTCAGAACCTAGGCAGGAAAAGAAAGTATAAGGATTCTGGAAGCAAAGTCAGGCTATACAGTAGGACTTTAGAGATGCTGTTAACCACTACTGGAAGAGAACTCGTATAGCCAGTGCTCAGTAGGAGTTGAAGCTGGCCAGCATATTTGTGGAAAACAAATTAGGGTTTAGGTATATTGACAGCAAAAGGACATCTAAAGAAACATTGATTTGTTACTTGGTGGGGCTGATCACCTCAGGAATATGGATTAAGATAAAGCATAAATATTTAATGCCTTCTTCAGTTCTGTCTTTAACACCAATCATGAGCCTTGAGGTTCTGGAAGCCCTGGGATGGAAGACCATGACTGACCATGAGTGATAAGCTCCCAGATGACTTTGAATTGGTACACAGTTTGCTGCTGTAGCTGAATGCACATAGGTCTATGGGACCTGATGGGATTTATCCTAGGGTAATGAAATAGTGCACTGATGTTATTGCAAGACCTACTGCAGTTATATATCAACAGTCTTAGGAATCTAGAGGAGTTCCAGGTGACTGGAAGACGGCAAACATTTTTCCATTTTTCAAAAAGGGGAAGGAAGAAGGCCCTACTAATTATAGGCCCGACAATTTCGCTTTTGGGCTTGGTAAAATTATAAAAAAGATTATTCTGGGAGTTCATGAAAAATCCTTCAAAGACCATGCAGTGACTGGTCAAAGCCAACATGGATACATGAAGCAAAACTTTATTAACTTAATATATGACAAGGATACTTCCCTAGTGAATGTAAGGAAGGCAAAGGGCATGGGTTTTTGGATTTTAGCAAAGGCTTTGATACTATCTCTTGCAGCATCTTTATGGAAAAGGTGTCCAGCACATAGCTGAACATGTACACTATATGGTAGGTGAACAACTGGCTGAAAGGATGGGCTCAAAGTGATGTGGTAAGGGAGGCAACATCTAAATGGCAGGCAGCCACTAGTGGCATTCCCTCAGGGCTCAATTTCAGAAACAATTCTCTTCAATGGTTCTGTTAATGACCTGAACACAGGAGTCAGGTCACACAGAATTTGCTGAAGACAACAAATTAGGAGGAGTCACTGATTCCCTTGAGAGCAGAGAGGCCTTAGAGAGTGATATTGATAATTAGAGTAATGGGTAAACACCGATCTCATGAAACTGAGCAACAACCAGTACTGGATTCTATACTTGGGACAGTATAATGCTTTGTACCTGGGCACATGTACAGAGTGGGGGACAAGAGGCTGAAATGAAGCCCTGCAGAAAGGGATATGAGGACTTTGTTTTCTGTGAAGTTCAATGTGAACTAATGATGTTCCCTGGTTGCCAAGAGGGCCAAAAGTATTCTGGGGTGTTTTAAGCAGAATATAGCTAACTGGTCAAAAGGAGTTTCTATCCCACTCTATCTCAGCATTGGTGCTGCCTCACCTCAAGTTCTGAGTGCAGTGTTGGGCTGTGTCGGACAGCAGTGTCTGATAAAGAGGCAAAAAAGAAGAACAACGAACAAATTACGTAAATATTTGTGTTACATGAGCTCAGTTTGGCTCCCATCTTCTGACATTTATCCATGAAATTGTCTGTGAGAGAATACAAGCTCCTTACATCTGACAGACATTTTGAATTAGTTGCAAAGGTATGTGAACCAGCAGCTGTCTTTTGGAGGAATTAGTATGTAAACTTAATGACATACTGCTCTGCTTTAAGCTGTGGTTCATGATGCATCAATGTGCCAAGCAAAGAAATATGGCTAAGGGGAAAAGAGGGTCATTGTTTTCCCAAAGCATTGTATTCATCACTCTGGCTTATAGGAAGACAGAACTGTTAACTATCAGACATAGAATATCTCTAAAAATGTTATTGAGGCAAAAGCTTAATTCCATTTTCAAGGCATTATATGAGAGTAGCTTTCATTCTCTGTGTTTTGTGTTTTCTTCCCATCCCTTTTGTTTTCAGCACAAGACTGCAGGCTGTCTTGCAATTCAATATCTGTTGATATACATTTTTACCCATCAGTAATACAGATTTTAAAATCAGTGTTAACTGTCAATTTTGTTGATGATGCACAAGGCAGAATAGAGCACAGCTTGTGGTTTTACAGCTTTTTGTCAGCAGTATTGACAGCAGTAAAATCCTGAAGCAGAACTTACACAGAAAGCAGATAACTTGTGCACTAACAAGATGTTATTTTTAGAGTTTCTTTTCTAGCTCATAGCTTTTTACTGGCAATATTTTAATTGGTCCAATGCCAACATAAAAAATATAACATTTTACAGCTGTAATCAAAGTACACTTGGGAACTATCTGACCCAGTAATATAATTCCCCTTCTGTCTCAATACAAGTACACTTAATTAAGTGTATTCCAGTCTTCTCCCAATAAAAGACATATTTCACCTCTGACCAGTCCATAGGTTTTACATTAAGCTAAGGTTTCTGAGCAAAAAAAACATAAGGAGAGAAAGGGGGATGTTTACTTTTTTTTTTTTCTCAAATTATGTCTTAAAAAGAAGTGTAGATATAGAAGAAAAAAAACACCTCTTGAACATTTTTTTTCCTCTTATAAAATAGTAACTGCAACTTTCTTAACTTTTAACAAAAATACTGACAGGTAATATAATTAAATTCTCATTACTGGAAACAGCCATTTTTAAGAATGAATGATGATGGTATTAGTTTTCACATACTTAATAACTAAAGAGCAAAAGTTTAAAAAGGTGTTCTGTGAGTCATCAAAAATTCTCACCTAGAAATTTCCCTTTATTTCTTATGTCTGTTAAGCATTTGATCATAAGTTATTTAGTCTATGCAAGAATTACAAAATACGTTATGATCTTTTTATAACCCTTCTTTTCTCAAGGAGAAGGATCAGAGCAGTGATAAATGTTGCACATTTTCACACTGTAGTTCTAGGATTGCTTATGTGGGTGCAGTGAGTCCTAGGACTTCTCAGTCAGCGCTGCCGAGGTCATACCAGGAGTGCTGTGCCCAGTTCTGAGCTCTTCAGTACAAGAGAGGCATGGAAATAGTGGAGAGAGTCCAAAGAAGGGCCACAGAGATGATTAAGGGCATCTCTCCCATGAGGAAAGCCTGAGGGATCTGGGATTGTTCAGCCTGGAGAAGGGAATGGTTGGGGGGGAACTCATGAAGGTTTGTAAATACCTGAAAGGGAGGGTGCAAAGAGGATGGAGCCAGGCTCCTTTTGGGAGTTCCCAGTGGCAGGGAAGAGACAAGAGGCACAAACTTATTCAGAAGGTTCCCATTGAACATGGGGAAGCGCTGCTTTATTGTGAGAGTGACTGAGCTGTGGCACAGCTTGCAACAGGGAGGTTGTGGAGATATTCAAGAGGACCTGGACGTGGGCAATGGGGTCTAAGAGACTTTGTTTAAGCAGGTGGGTTGGACAAGGGGAAGTCCAGACCTCCCTTCTTCTGGAGTTCTTTCCTCAACCATGCTGTGATTCTGAAGTTAGAGTTAAAGTTTCCTAATATCTCCCATTATAATTCCAATGCTTTTTTCAAACCTCAAGTATCAAGTGAAATTTTCCCTGTTGGGATATCTGTTGGATAATGGAATTATAATAATAGTAACAACAATAATAACAACAACAACTTACAGTCTCAGCAAACAAGGTTAAAGGAAAATGTTCTGGTTTACAGGGAGGGAGAAGATAAGAGAGAAGGAAACAGAGAGAGAGAGAAGGAGGAAAAGAAGGAGGGAGGAAGTAAGGGAGGACTAATAACGTGATCACAATAAATCAGACAGAAAACCCCCTACTTTTGCTCAGATTAGTTCAACCATAGCCCTAGAGACTACAGAGATCAGTAACCAGAGAGAAGCCCCAAGGGTTTCATGGATGGCACAGAACAGGATGTTGCCCTGCTTGATTTGTTAGGCACACAGATGGTGGCTGTTGAAAGCACACTCCAGAACAATTTGTACAGTACAGTAGCAAGGCAAGCCACTAATCATATATTGCTCAGTTAATCAATCCTTCACCTAAGAAAGAACAGATGGCACAATTCATAAAGAGTCAACCACAAGTGTACAAAAGGGCTCATCAGTATTTCTGGCCTATCCTTGCAATCTATAAAATAGGCTGGTTTGGTTTCTAGATTGGCTGGATGTTCACTGTCAAATTGAATTCACTGGCATGCTTACCTCTTCTGAAAGATAATTTAAAATGAATGTATCACTAATAAATTCATTATATACAAGCTCAGATAATAATGAGAGTCAATAATAAACAATGTCAAGGTAAACTAAATAAACATTGGGACTCCCTGTAAGAAAGTAATGAAGGAATGGTTCCAACAGTTCTTACAGTGATGGCACAAAGTCAGTGATGGCCTTAACTTGATGTTACTGTCAGAGACGTAGCAAGGTGAAGTGCCTTGTGTGCAGTCTATCAAAGCCCTAAAAAAAGAACAAGGAGACTCTGGAATCTGATTTGGTGCCTAAGTCTTAGTGCACTCTCATGAAACCTATTCAGGCTCCTAAAATTCTGGTTCCAAACATGTCAGTAATCAATGCAGTTACACTGAGTAACCTATTACCTGTCTTTCCCTCCTTACTATCATGCTTCACACCTTGCCTATAGGACTTCGTAAAGTAAACTCTTAAGTTCCATAAAGTAAACCCTTCAAGAAAATGGTACAAAAGGTGTGATGGCAAGAAATATTTGCTTTTAGTGCGACAAAGTGGTTGACACTTCCCCATGGGGAATGTTACGTGAAACAAACATTGGTTGAACCTTCTGAAATGAACAGGGAATCAACCACAAAGAGCAGAAAGCTCAATATTTATGAAATCATGTTCTTTCTTGGTTCTCCTCTTTATCTGGGAGAAGGAAGCCAGGATTAAGTTACTCTCCAAGGATTAATGAAGTTTTACCATGCAGAGGTAAATAACAACCTTAGATTTCTTTGTTAAAGGCAATGAATCTGGACATCCTCTATTATTTTTTCTATTGACTTATGAAGAAGTATAACTCACTCCAGCTACAAGGTAGATCAAGCCTTCGTGTTTAGAAAGAAATATCCTCAGACCTTCAAAACAGTGTATGTGGTTTTACATCCTCCCTGGGTGTCATAGCGTTCCTAAACAATTAGGGTAAAATCTGCTGCTGATGGTCAGACTAGATTTAACCAGCTGCATTGCCTCATCTTGAACAGTGGCACAAGGGCAAAAGCTGGTGGGTTTTTGGTTTTGGTTTGGTTTGGTTAGTTTTCTCATTTTGTGTTTAAAAGGCAGAGTCAAATAAATTGTCATGCTTCCCCTAGTCTCAGAGACACATGTTCTTTCAGCCCTGTGGTCCTATTAAGTCAATATGTCTTTCTCTGGACTTCGGTGTATAATAACCTGAAATCTTTACGAGAAAGGTGGAAGGGGAGATTGAAACTTGAGCTGCATAGTGTAATCCTTCTTCAGTCCACGTTAGAACAATTGCCCAAACCATATTACCTTCAGTTTGGAAAAACTTACTTGCAAGGGAGAACATCTAAAACCTGTGTCAAGAAGAACATAGGTACCATTTGGTTTATAAGTGGTTCATTTTTCAATGTATCTGCTCTCATAAGAAGTCTTGACTCAGTATCACTGGAACCTGAATGTACCAGTATTTGGGAACATATTCATTCCAGATACTATATGGAAACTACTAAGATGTGCCCTCTAGCTATATATATTAAGGCTAAATGAGAGACAGAATATGTTAATGCGATTCCTAAATCCATAAACTGTAATATATTTTCTTAATTAAATCATATTCTCCTCCAAAAAATTACCTCTAATTTGGAGATGTAGATAAATACGCTAGAGCAAATTTTGTTTTACTAGAGTAAAAAAGATGTTAACATTACCCTGTAATGTAACTTCATCTGTCAAGTTACACTTAGATCACTAATCTTTTGGTAAGTCATAGGTATATGTCTAAAAGTATATTTTTCCAGAACTTAACATTGCTTAAAAGTAATAATATCAAGGACTAAAAAAAAAAAGATTTTGAGTTCATAATAATCACTGTAGTCACCAGAAAAAAGTGGTCAACTATTTTGGTGAATAGTTATTTCATTAAAAATTAGTATGAATGCACTATTATTAGTAGTAGTAGTAATAATATTATAATTAATGATTCATCAAGGTAAAATTTGGTTTGTAATAATAACTAATTTTGCAACATTTGCTATTTCATGCAGCTCATTCACCTCTATGATCATTGCTTTTAATACTAATGAAACTTGTTCAGTTAAAATAAAAAGGTATTATTGATATATCTCTGGCTGTATTCTAGCTGTGAACAAACGAAAATAGAGATGGATTTTTAGAGTATTTTCCTTTCTTTATTTTTTTAAACTTCAATCTTTTTCTAGGTGCAAGTACCTTCAATTACAGATTCCTTCAAATTGCCTAAATGCGCTTTGCAAATCACTCTCAATGAAAGCCCATTTTTCATTGGTCCTTTTACCAACTTAAATACCAGGAGTCACTGAAGCAACTGATCAATAGTGTTATTTCCTTCTGCCACACCAGTTCTGCTCACCAGGGTCTCTGCTCCAGAAAACTTAAGTGTTATGTTATTGCCCTAGTCTGAGATCTATACTGACTAGAGTAGAATAAATGGGTGATCATTTGTATAAAAGAGAAACAGATTTCTCATTGATTTTTAAACACTTGAATACTGGCCTAACTACAGTGTTGTATTACAGCTTCCGGATTTAGGAAGACCAATTTTTGTTACCTTGACTTCTCTCCCAAGAAGCTTTTAGGAACTGATCTGAACTGGTTAGAGTCAACAGCCACAGGTCAAAATTTTTAATACTTTATGATGCATGAGTATGTATTACTGTCCCTATGTGTGCTGCAATAAGTTCACTTAAATATATTGTTAACTAAAAAAATTAAAAATTTAAAAAGGAAAAAAAAGTAGTTTACAATAAAAATAAATTTAACATAAAGTTTTATTCTGGAATAAGATACTGTTGTTTAACATTGATATTAAATTCAGGTTTTGCCTTACTGAAATTTAGTCACATGGCTGCTTGTGTTCTCTTTCTTCTGCCTAGAGATGCATGAGAGCCACAGACCACTTGTAGGGAGTTATTCAACTTTGCTTAAGATGAGTGTCTCTCTTTTCCATTAAGGATGCAAGAAATGCTATCTCTTATGTTTCGATCTGTGTTATAATTTAAAACACATTTCAAAGAATGTTCTGGCTATGTTGCCACTTTTTACCCCTCCTGCTCTAAGACGAGTGGATGTACATGAGGGAATACAAGACTACTTTTTCTAAACTGTTTCAGGAATGCAGTTTAGCAATCATGCTATAGCTGCTATATTCTTTTTCATTTCACATATCTCTGTCTCTTTTTTCCTGTATCATCTTCCCCCACTTTCATCTGCCCAACACAATTCTAAGATCAATTGAATTCATGACATGCACTTTGATTCAGGCATGAAATATATTGTATTTCTCTCCTGTACCCCTACTTGTACTATATCTGAGTACAAACCTGGAAAACCTGGAAAATCAGCAGTCTGGATTAACCATCTGAGACAAAGAGAGTGTTAAGCATGTAAGTACAGGCAAGATTTGGGCAGACTAGATTTTACTCTCTAAGAAAGGTCATGAAGACATACAAATACATTTACAATAGGAAGCTACGTGGGAAAGATGCAGTGCATCATTCTGTTTCTTTATGGAACTATTAATTACAGTCGCTTTTATATGAGAGAAGAGAAAACCTGTGTACTTCACATTTACCAAATCCTTCTTTGGCTCCAAAGTACCAATTAATGCACTCTAACCATCATACTGTAACTCTTAACCTTCTTTTCAAGACACACCTGTCTATTTTCCATTTGCTTTGCATAATATGAAGACCAGTTTAACTCATAGCAAACATGTTTTATGAGCTCCAGGAAGTATCACATCTCTATCATATATCATGTATCACTTTTTGTATTAAAACTTAATACTTATTACATTGAAAAAATTTATAAGGTTGCTCATAAATATCCTTTCTAATAATAGTGTTACTTTACATATAAGATACTGTAATACCTTAATAAACCTTTTTTTAAAGATACTTACAAAAAAAGTGTAGGTGGTAATTCCCTGTTTTATAGGCCCTCTCATCCATCTTCTACTTTACAACTGGACAAATGAGAAGAATTTCTGTTGTATCAATTCAGATTTTGTGCATCAGTTATCTCATGCATCAGCTAATCCTGAAGCAGAAAATCCAAGTATCCTAGAATGCTTCCTGCTGTCTAGCACCCTGGGCTCTACAGGACCATTTATAATGATATTTTCACATAATTTCAGTCTTAAAGTTAAAAAGATGTGTTTATTAAACATATAAAAAATCAAAAAGTGACATTATCTCTATTTGATGCAATAGTGGTTTGGTATAGGTATGTATATTTGCTCTGAATACCATTTTTAATGTTATTTTAAAAAATTTTTAGTTTTGCTCTTTTTTCAATTTTTTAAATGTTTTCTCAAATTCTACAGGTTGAGTATCAATATCTACCACCCATTAGATGTAGCATCAGCATATGACAAAACTGTTAAACATCAGAAATACTCTCTATGTGAAGGTGTTCCAATTTAGGCTGAATTAAGAATGGATAATATATTTTGATGTTGGTAAATTTATTGTCTATTCTGGCTAATGCGTATCCAGAAGTTTACGAACATTTCTCCTCCAGCAGTGTATCACAGTAGAAGACACCTTTGCATGTTTAGTACTGAAAGACAGCATATGGTTGTTGCTTAAAGGCTGTTTAGGTGAGGGGAAAAAGTATCATTAACACCAAGATAATCTGTGTTTTCTTTTCACTGGCTATTAACTACTAGGCTTTTCCCCCCAGCATTTCTGTAGGCATAGTCACCACAGTCGATTTGTATAGATCATGTGAAGTGGTAATGTGAAGATTTTGGAAGGGGTGTTACAATTCTCTTCTTTTCAAATCACATTTTGGTAAGCATATTTATAAGGAGGTTGAACTTTGATTTCCTTAATGTCATGCATAAAGCAAAGTTCAAAATTAGTGTGATCTTACTCAGAAATGCACTTTAAAAAAGAATGCTACTGAAATGCCAATTTATTTGAGATTTAATCAAATAACACTTATTAGATAGTTATTCATTATGTAGAAGCCACAATCCTGTCATTATCTTTAATAGTTTTCTTCAGACTTTAAGAATTGTTTTGAAAATAATTACCAAACTGTAGGTGTTGGGATGCTTACTTCTACATTATTCCTTTTCTTAAAAGCTACCTTAGTTGAAAAATTATTTGGTTTTGGTTTTTTTTATTCCTGAATGACAAAGTTGTTTATTAAGTACCAGTTAAAAAATCATAGATACTGAAAACTTGTTATACAACAGTCAATCCATCCTTGCAAATGTAGCTGTCCCTCAAGATATTCGACTTTGACTTATGTTCCCGGTTCAGGAAATATATATACTGAAGGTTGCCTTTCTAACCACTGAATTAATCTGTAACCATAGAAACAGCTGAACTGACCGCTAACTGGGATATTCATCCTGATAAAGAGCTCACCAATTCTGCAGAGGCCTGGCTGTTTCAGGTTTGACATTTCAAGCCCACAGAAAATGCAACTGACTCTCAATAATATCATGTACTAGGGAGGAGAAAATCTATGTATCACCATGCACCCTCTTGAG
The DNA here is from genome assembly GCA_013397975.1 of Machaerirhynchus nigripectus. Lineage (NCBI taxonomy): Eukaryota > Metazoa > Chordata > Aves > Passeriformes > Dicruridae > Machaerirhynchus > Machaerirhynchus nigripectus. The sequence goes on along the minus strand of VZRQ01011253.1, from coordinate 1,066,451 downwards.
ATACATTCCTCCCATCACTGAGTTAAATAAGATTTCTGCCTTTTCACTTTTCTCAAATGTTCCTAAAGTACAACAGTGCAAATTTTGAATATGAGAATTTGTAACATGAGTTATATTCCGGAGTACTAAAGTTTGTGCTCAAAACTGAAAATGAGTACTTAATTAGTGAGTTTCTATCAAGATAGACATGTTTCTCTTTATATTCTACCAACTTTCTGCTGAGGACTTTTTAAGGTGATACGTTTAAAATCTAGCTCAAAAACCAATCTGTGTTCTTCCATTTCAATGAGACCTGGGGCTGGGTGGTTCAAGAGTGCCAAGTTATATGGGATCAGAGCTCCACACTGATGGGTGCTGTTATTCAGGTTTGTTCCTTCTTTGGGAAAAAAAATTAAAAGGTTTTATTTTGGTTTGTGTGAGATTTTTTTCTTTAGAAGATTTGTCTGTTTGTTGGTCTGCTTCTTTTGCTTAATTCAGATGCTTAATTAGAGGTGTGCTGATTTTTGGATGCAGACTTTTTGCTGTTACCTAAGTCTCCTACATACAGAATATGAGTATATATTCATTTATATCTTCAGAACAAGTCACTTCTATATGTTTCATCACTTAGTGAGAGTTAAACATCTGGATTTCTCCCTAAGTTGATAATATTAAATTTGAACTTCTATTCAACTCAAAAACACAAAGAGTGCAAAAATAGCTAAAAAAACAAACCAAAACCAATAATTTAAAATGCTGATGTGTTTTTGGCTTCATACTGGGTTGTCAAAAAAGGGCTAAATCTTGTCATGTGGTTTTACCCAGGGTCTTTTATTTCTACAGCAAGGAAAGTCATACGCCTGATTAAGAAGAAAAAGATGAAGAATTCATTTGAGCATGAAGAAAAGCTGAGGAAAAAACATTAAGCTGCCAATAAGACATAAGTTCATAAGGAACTGGTCCTCTGAAGCACAGATTTTTGTATATGTATATATGTGTGTCTATACCAGTAGATGTATATAAAATAATAACTTCTTAAAGTAAGAATTTTTTAAAAATTTGTTTGCTAAACAGGAAGGATAAATAGGGCTGAAGTATCCTAAGCTATCTCTGGTTTGCAGGAAACTAACAAGTAGTTCTTCCCTGTGTGTGTGTTTTTGAAGGTGGGTATTGGCACTTCTATAAATTTTGTTGGTTTGGGGAGGAAGAAAAAAGGGGTACAGGAAAACAGTGTTATTGAAAAAAAGAAGTCTCCATAAATAATTGAACAAAAAATAAATACCAACGATATTTGACAATAAACTAGGTTTTGTTGCGAACTCTTAAGATCCCCAGTGTTATCTTGGTTACTACTATGAGATACAGAAGTTGTGGGAAACTTCACTGTTGATATGAAGTTATAAAAAAAAAATTACTAGAAGACATGTATTTTATCCATGTGGGAGATATAAACCATCACTGAATGATGTACCTTAATTTGAGTTTGCCAATATTAAAGAATAGTCTCTAATACCAAAATGCATTCTTGAAATTTCTCACTCCCTTGAGTACTTTTGAAAGGGGTTTAATGAGATACGGAGCATGAGACTGGTTCTCTAACTCTGATGTCTAATTTGATGCTTCCAGTTCTTCTTACTCTTGTGATTTTTGATGCAAAATGAAGCCCCATGCAGGTCCTTTCCATACATGTCACACCCTAATTGTCAGTCATGGAATTCAAGAGTTTGAGATTACTTTTCTTTGGGTTTTGGTTTGTTCTATTTTGTTGGCTTGATTTTTTATTTCCTTGTTTTGGTTTGTTTGTTTCTTCAGTACAACCAAGTGAAAAATTTGCCCCTAAAAGGATGACCTAGAAAATATTTACTTAATGTTTTTATAACTGAAGTTATTAACTGAAGAAACAAACAGGCCTTTTTGGTTTTCATGAAGTTAACAGTTCGACAATGTACAGAAACAGAGCATGGGGTCAAAGACAAAATTAAGTTCACCAGTTTTATACTGTATGTCTGCAGGTCATAAAATCAATCAGGAGACTGCCAAAGCTAAAGAGAGTAAAAAAAAAAGAACAATAAAATTTATACAAGCAGGGTTGTTGTATAGGCACCTAACAACCATTCCACTGAAGCTAAATGTTGTTGGCTTATTGTGGTTATTTGAACTTTCAGAATGTGGAGTGTGCAAAGAGCTCATTCTGGTAAAAGAATGGAAATCTGGCAGAATGTATGCACAAAAGTAATGAACACAAGAGCAGCCTATTCATACTCCCATGTCCAAGAAAAATTCCTGATTATTCTAAGAACTTTGTTAACAATGCAATAAACTTTTAAATTATAGTTCTTATGGGATGTATATTAAATGAAAAGACTAAAATTTCAGAGTGGAGAGTGACGGTTGGTTTTAGGATTACTTCCAAGAAGGAATTTGCAGGAACAAAGAGTAATCACAAAGAGAAAGAACAACTCCCTCTTAAATGTCATACATAGGGCAAAATCCTTCAAGCTTTAGGCATGATCAAAAATTAGCCATCAGCATCTCATTTTGCCTAAGTAATTTGAATTTCCAAGGGGCAATCTATTGCACTTAGAGTTAAAGCCTCAGTGAACAAGGAATTATAACCTGTTACCTGATCATGCTTTGATATGCACTTAACTTTAACAATATTTCTCAGCAGGTCTGAAATATTCCACAGTTAAGTTCACCAACTGGCAGCATTTCAGACCTGTGTGAATGTCTGAAATATTTCTACTATTATATCTTCATAGATGTAAAATGAGTTATCTGCACTTTGCACCTTTTGTTTTGCTAGTGCTCATGAATATTTCGAAGTAGCTAATCTGTAATTCAAATAAATTTTTTTTTAAAAAGATATAAAAATATTCTTGTATAGCCTCTAGTTGTAATGACATCATTTGTTCTCAAGCCCTTCTTTATTTGACCCATCAGTTAACAGGGAACCTGCTGACACAATCACAGACTATTCATGACCATGCTACTCTCTCCTTGCTCAAAAGGTAGGCCTGGTCTTTACCTTTACAGAAGTGTTTTGTTTTAGTTTTATTCAGTTTGGTTTGATTTTATTGTACAATACTGTTACTGTACTAGTGACTCATAGTTACTAACTTTTATTCAGAGCATGTTTCCCCCTTTTTACAAATATGAAATTGCAGGAATAGAGAGCCACAGGATAGCAGTCTTCATTTTTCAATAGATTTTCTATCAGGAAATAAGGAATATAGATTCTCCTCCTGTATCTACTACATCACTCAAAGAATGAAATACTCATTAAAAATCTACAGCATCATCCACAAAATCTGAAATTGATATAGAGGAAGTTTATCAGAACAAAATTCAGTAGCTTTAACTATGAAAATTCCTCATCTATTTGTAGGTGCATATCTTCCAATCTTGGAAAATAATTAACTGGAGATTCTTTAGGGAGCAATAGCCCTTCCTATACACTAATCCTTCTTCTCTGTGCACTTAATGAGACTTGGTTGCTCCTGGAAAAAATAGCACTGCTGAACCTGCTTAAACTCACTAGAACTTCACTACTCTAGATACCATCTTTGAGACTGTTCCATATGTGCAGCTCCTTCATCCTCTTTTGCCTGTTACTGTGCGCTTAAAGACTGGGCCGGCTATGAAGCTTTTTTCTCACTCAAGTTTTTGACTTTGCAGTATGAATAAAATATTTTGTCATAAGTCCTTCTTTCTTTTGCATATTTTGAAAAAAAACAAAATCAGAAAAAAATAATCATGTGATTTTTCAGTAGTGTTGTCGCAATTAAGGTCGCAGTTCCCTGTCCTGAAGGTAGAAATAGTTGCCTTTTTTATGAGTAAACTGTAGAAGTTGAAGAACCTATTGTCCCCACAGATTAGTTCCTTCTATCTGCCAGCATTTGTGTGCCTGCAGCTGAGTTGTATGTATCAGTTGTATGACACAACTTGAATTCATATAAATAAATCCATCACAGTACTTTCATCTGTTTTAATTGTAGTTTCAGCTACTTGTACACAGAAGAGGACATTTAAAGGCTTCACTCATAGGGCAGTAACAAATGACCATGGGACAGTAATAGTTCCTGCAGACATTTTAAAATTATCACAAATATACATCCTAATTTTGTGAATGAGAGATGAATGGCAAGGTATCTTTCAGAATGAGTTTTTTGGATTATGCTTACAAAGTTTTTTGCAGTAAGTCAGGTTAATTCTGCCTGTGCTTCAGGCCAAAGACCAGCCACCCAGAACAGGAAGTGCAGAAGGGTACATCGACAAACCTGACTCTCTACCTCCTGTTCCTCAACACTGCTCCTAGGTCAGGCACATTGCCCTACAGCTAAATGGTTTCCAGGTACTTCAAAGTATCAGCAGATTGATTTCAGATCTTTTTGGAAATGAGTAAGACTCTGTTGCACCTGCTTGAAAAAACAGGTGTCTATACTTAGATACCACTGCTGTCCTCTCACGTCCATTCCGTGCTGCTGAAGCTTCCTGCCACAGTTCTGGTATAAACTTGCATTCTGCAGCTCTTTCTCTAGCCTCTGCATACCCTGGTCACTGTGCCAAATCCTAACTGCTATCGATTTGCCTTTTATTACATCCATATTTCAATTGGCACAGGACCAATGCAGGCAAAGGATTTTTCTGAACTACTTCTCTAGCTCTGTGTTATTTTAGTATGACTTCAGGTCTTCATCCATGTCTGATTTTTCCTCCTCCCTGTTTAAGAAGTGAGGGGAGTAAAATATGCTCTGATTTCAGAGGTACTTGAAGATACTATTTTCAAAATCTAGTGAATCTCTTTGCACTTGTGGTAGCTGATGTTATGCTATGGTATTTAAAATCAGGTGGATTTTTTTTTTAAATCTAAAAAAAGGGTTTTCTTTTGGTCCCTGTTTCATGGCATAAGGATGTTAAAACTGTTTAAAACCCTCTATACTGATGCTTTATAGATATGGCAGACATAACTGGTTTTAGTCAGGCTTGCTTTTTTCTTAATATGAGTTTTCTGTGTTTAAATGCACAGAATTTTCTTGAAGCAAAAATCTTCCAAAATTTTAAATAGTTAATGTTTAAAAATGTTAAACTGGCAAAACAGAGCGGAAATTTTAACATAGAAATATGCAATAAAAAGGGGAGGGTGTTGTTATTATCATGGATCATATCTCTGTAATTTTATTTGCTCAAATAATCTCCTTCAAGCAAGAAACTACTAAAGTTATGGTAGAATGAGAAATTTACATTTGATCCATATTTTCATATATGCACATATACATGCATACACAGAATTATCAATATTCATAGAGAAAAAAATATAATAATCCCAGTTTCTTATATAAAACTATGGAGCAGCAGATGAGTTCACATATTTTTAAGAATTCATTACTTTTCTAAGACATATTAACCTAACTTTGAACTATCCCCAGAATTAAAGCTAAAAGTTCATTTATCAAGTAAATGGGGAAACTGCATGTTAGATGTATTACTTTTAACCCTCCTCTCTCCTCAGAATGGGACTGATCTCATTTGCAAGGTTTGATCATTCTTGTTCATGTGTAAGAAGATTCCCAAACTCACCTTGAATAGGAGCAGCAGAGAATGATAAAACAGGGGTTATTCTAACTCAGCTCCTGTTGAATTCAAAATATTTTTTTTAAGTAGAAATTGCTTAACTTCTCCTATTTGCATCATTATGAATATATTTTCCTCGTATTTCTGCTGTAATTTTCAGAGGTCAATAGCAAAAATATGCAAATACAAGAAAAGTGTGTTATTACCTCATCAAGAGTGAAAGCCTGAACTTTATTTCAGTGACTTTCATATGCAATTAAAGCTCAACTTTCCCAAGAGAGTTCTAGTATGTTTAATTAAAAATGAAGTTCATGATAGCCAAATACAACACACCAACTCAAATTAAAACATCCCTACCTTGTAGCCTTACCTTCTAAAATTACTGATAAAGCATGAAAAGGAATTTTGACTTCTCACATTTTTGTTCTTCAAAACAAGCAATTTGTTACTTTTTCACTTCAGGAAGATTGGTTTCAGGCTTAAAAAGCAAAGATCTGTATTATGCAAATAATACTTTATGAGTTTTGATGTTGTTCTGTTTTCTTCCGCCAAGTGATAAAAGAAAATTAGAAGGTGAACAATGGTCCACCATCAAAGCAATTAGTATTAAATTACTCAATATTCATCAAGTTGTGTGTACACTGATATACACAGGTGTTGTGGCTTAATCCCAGAAGGCATCTAAGCATCACTCTCTCATTCACTCAGTCACTCAGTCACTCAGTCACTCACTCACTCACTCACTCGCTCACTCACTCACGCACTCACTCTCCCAGCAGAATGGGGAGGGGAATCAGAAGAGTAAAAGCAAGTAATGACCCATGGGCCAGTATCTAGACAGTTTAGGATAGGAAGAAAATCTGTACGTACCAGCAGAGCAAGAAAGGCGTTCACTCACAAGTTCCCTTTGTCTGGCAGATGTTTAGCCGTTTCCAGAGAATCAGGGCTTCATATGTTAGCAGCTACTTGGCGAGAGAGATGCCAAACACCCCCTGCTTCCTATTATCCCACGTTTTGCTGTAGCCTTGTATCCTTCGAGCCACAGTAATGCTTACGTGTGTATTGTATACATAAGCAGATTACATCTGCCTTCACTGTTCCACCAGGATGCAGGGTAGTTTGATTTTGTTTTGGTCGAGTTCACGGTGAGAGAAGCTGAATGACCCATGGGGTGAGTGGGAAATAGTGCTGTTCACCTGGCACAGAGGGACTTGTGAAACTGCGGGAGCTGCAGTGCACATCTTAGCTCCAAGGTCTCAGGCCCTCCAAAAAATAACAAAAACAAAATTAGGGGGCAATTTAGGAAACAAGACACAAGAGTTGATCTGCATAGTACCAACCCCTAAATCAATCTGCTACATTAGAGATTGTCTTACACTGCGGTCTTAAAAAATCTTATTATAGTTATATCTAACATGTTCTAACATGAACATATAGTTTGAATTTTTTATGATATTATCTGCTTCCATGATCTCTCAGGCAGTGTCAACTATACTTGGTGTCAAATATAGTTTTAAATCTAAACAATAATGAAAAATATTGCACATTTCTGGTCTACAAAACAATAAATGTCAGCTGGTCTCAGACTGTAACTCAAGACAATTAACTGGAAGACAAAAAATTGCTTTTTCTTTCCCCTGCTGCCAGAGCTGTAAACTCTTTGCCAAATTGCCTTTATAAGAATTTAACTTCCCTACTGATTAGTTTGACTCACATTAATTTAAAAAATACCTCAACTGCAACTTAGTAGGCTATAAAAATATTGCTTTTCCTAGCATGAAGACATCCCGGTTGTTATTTTATTTCAGTTCAAATATTTTAAAAATAAATAAATGGATTAATTAACAATTCTGAAATACCAACAGAAAGAATATTTCTGTTTTATTATCATTTCATCAAAATATCCCTGTGGTATCTTAAAGTAGTTTTAAAGAGCAAGATTTTTTTCACTCCCCAGAACCTGTTTTAGGTGCTAAACTTATGCTTACAAAGGAAGAAAATGTTCTACTTTAGATTCCAAGTTTCATCTACTTTTTCTATTCCACTTTAAGACTAAATTAGTCCCTTCTAACTATATCTAGAAGAATATAGAAGAATATAAAAGTTGTTTCCTACCTGGTCTTTTTTTGTTTGGTTTTTTGTGGTTGTTGTTTTCAGTTTGTTGGTTTTTTTTTGGTTTGTTTTTTTTTTTTTTTTTTTTTTTTTTTTTGGTCTAATACTTTAAATTAGTTATTGACAAATTCAAACAGGCAATGGAAAAATGTTCTGTGTGCATCTTTTTGTGATATTTATAACCAGGACTTTGGAATACCCAGACGAAGTACAGTGGAGAAAGCTCAAACCATAGCTCCTGATAAAGGAATAGAGGACAGATTTAAATGATTTGATGATTAATAAATGATTTAACTTTGTCATTCAAAAGAGGTGGTAGAGGCACAGATGTATGGAAATTAAAATTTTAGACTGGAATGCTAAAATCTTTGGAAACTGATAAGGGAGGTCAGCTAAAAGGAGTCCTGGGTTCATTAGTTTGGGCTGTAGGCTCACAGGTAAACTGGTGGCCTTGGCTGGAACTACACTGCCAAGCAGAGGGCAGGGGAGGGAAAAGGGTATGAATGTGTTGGGGGACCAGTGGAGAGGGGGGACCAGAGAGCTGATAAGGCCAATGCTTAGTTCAGGAGCTCACCATGTGATATCTTTTTGCAGGGATGTGCCAAACTGGGCAATCTCTTCTTTATGCTGAAGATGATGTGGTATTAGCATAGCTGTTATCATTTTTTTAGGAGTATTTTGTCTCTTCTAGAAATACTACAGTAATAGATCCAAGAACTTCTGTTTCTTCTTAGAAGACAATGCAGTTGTTGTGTAAGGTGTTTCTATGCTATGCTATGATTCTAAAGCTAAGGTGTTTCTATGAATAAAGCACAACACATTTTGCTGTCCTTTAAACATATTTTGACTGGTTTCATTATCCTGCATTTACTACTTATCAAACCTGACTTGTAAGTAGCAGTGTACTTCATCACCAGCAAAGCTGGCATAAATAAAAAACTTATGAGTCTAAAATGATAATTACCACAATCTAATGAATCACATAAATCATTTATAATGAAGGGAAATCAACAATGACTCAGAAAAGAACACATTAATAACTTGGGGTGGTTTTTTTTCCAAAAGCAATGAGTAGTTTAATTTATACGGTGTGTCCATAGACAGTATAACTGGAATCCTATCATTGAAATAATTAGTAGTTAATCTAAGGGGATAAACATATCTAGCAGAGTCCAAATTGAAAAATGGCTATTAAAATTATCATTAAACTAAGAACATTACTATAAAATTATAGTAAATGGACAACATGGTTATAAAGAAAATGCAAAATCTTCAAGAGATCATTTACCAAGCATAACATCTTTTGGTCCCTCATCAAGCACACTACCCACCAAAATTATTTCTAAAATGTTCTTAAACAGAAAATGGAATGTATTTAAATAAAAAATTGCATGTTTACAAGAGAGAAATAATAATAAAAATAAGCCCTGGGATTTTCTTTGCCTAAATTTTTCATTTAGGTATATTGGATGAGTATGACCTGGGTATGACTCCAGATGTTGGAGGTTTTGGCTCAGGACCATTATCATGGTGCTTCAGAGCAGCACCTACCTTCCTCAGTGAGATAAAGAGATGAAAACCGAATACCAACAACTATAGTAGTAATATGGAACAGTTGGTGGATTGCATTTCAAATATTTTTTAATGCGTGTAGAGAAACTAGTTTCAATGTATATGAAATGGTGACCGGATTTCCACACACACTTATGAATATTCAGAATGCAAAAAGAAAGTAGTAGAACACTTAAAGTATATTAAAAGATTCTAACATAGTATTATAAAATCTCTAAACCAAGAGTAAGATTGCTACATTATATGTAATAATTTAACATATTATTTTAATTTATAGTAAATGATAAAACTATTTTATATTTGGAATGCAGAAAAAATCTATCTTCTGATTCACTTGGGTTTTTAATATTCATGAATATTAATTACTAGATTTATTGTCTTCTATTTTAGCTTTAAATGTTATCAACTTTCTGTATATACTGCATGTTACCATTTACTTGAAATCATAAATGGATTACTGGTTTTCCAGTTCTAATTAGATGATCACAATATGTAACTAAGTTTATCTGTTAGGAAAAAACCACTCAGATAATTTTATATATAATGTGTGTTCCTGGTGATTGGTGAAATGTCACAGGAGCTGATTTTCACTGAGAGAAGTCACAGTTAGACAGGTTAAGAAATTTCAGGGGTCCTGGAGAGCATGAGCAAGTGCATCAGTGCAACTCTGACCTTTCTGTCACTTCAAAGACTGCAGGGAGTAAGTAAGCAAATGTAGGCACCACTCAGAAGCCTATAAAGTGTGGATCTCTGGAGTAACTAAGAAAATTCCAGAAAAAGGCATTAGACAAGACGGTGCAGAATGACCACCTCATTGTCTCTGCTTTCCAGTTCCTGACACCCAGCCTGGCAGCATTTTGACTTGCTCGGGACAAAGTACATCAAGGTTTTCCCTGGGTATACAATGTTCTTGGCACCTTATTTTGCTTTATCTACACAAAAGAGTTCAGCTCTTTTGTCAGGAAAAAAAAAAAAGCCAAAACCACACAATACTCTTAGTTATTCAAAATTAAGTGATCAGGTAGTTTAAAGATAAAGCATATAAAATATTGAATTGTTTTTCTTTTTACCTTTTTCTTTGAAGGGATTTAAATACTGAGTCCATGGTATTAATATAAAAATATAATATAGGGGATGCTTTTCTTTTTCCTTCCAGCACTGGAGGAAACTCCTTTGTAATAAAGAGGAGTAAAGAAATCTAGAATAAAGGTCTCAATGTACAGGGTGATTGACCCCCTATGTTTCAGCACCCAGTAAATGCCAAATGACAGATTAAAACTGGCAGAGAAGAATGACTGGCAACATGTTCAAACAATTCACTAAATACAACAGGGCAAGTAATTTTTTGTGAAATTCTTGTGACTGCCAGATGTCATTCAGGTTTGCACTTGATAACTCATGGAAAACATTACATTTTTTCTGTTCAGTAAGAAAATATAAAATTGTCTTTACACTCACAATTGCCAGCATTAAAAAGCAATAATGGTCTTTGAATTCTATCTAAATTATTTTTGATATCAAGTAGCCTAATGAAAGCTGATTGTCATTTCTAATACACAGCATTTCTGATAATAAATGCAACTATGCTGGTGAAAATTTAATTAAGATAAATACCCATCATGTATTCAGTTATATCAGTATAAAAATTTTCAGAATAAAATGAACATCTATTCAACAGACCTCAAAATGGCTTAATTGTGTACTTTCTGTGAAACTTCCAAGGACACGGTTTATTTTCACCCTGAAGAATAAGTCATATATTATATTACTATTCTGTCTACAGCATACTTTGAAGATCTGTCTTTATTTCTACTTTTTGGATAAATTAATATTGTATCTAAATCAAGAGACCTGATCAAACGAGAGCACAATGATTTAGTCATACTTTTTCTTACTAAGTTCTTCTACACCATCCCATAGATGAAATGTCCTAAAAATAAGTTCTTACCTTGCCTTGTGACATGCCATCAAAAAACTGTATAAATTGTATGTTACCAAAAAGCTTAGTGTCTGATGCAGCCATGTAGCTGTCATGTTACTATAAATATCTCTTCATTATTTTATTAATTGCTTTTAAAGATTTCTGTGCTTTAAGGAACACACACTGGTTCCTATGGGCTGTGGGGAGAGGCGATGTCACAAAACAAACTGTTCATAGGAATGAGAGCTACGATAGTAGCTTATTCTTGAACTTTGGATCTCTTTAGAAATTACAGACATCTCACAGTTTCTGTTACGTGAGGACCAGATGGTTCTGTTTTGGGATAGTAAAAAACACAATCCCAAGACAGCATTCAGCAGATGTCTAGGCAGCAGCTCCAGCTGACCAGACAGCTTTGCTCTTCTCTCACTTCACACAGCCAAAGCCAGGAATGATGCAAGACAACGGAATAAGCCATAAACACTATGGCTACTGAGTACAGAGGAAATTAGCTAAAGACTTTAAGCAAACAAACAAATAAAATTCAAACCGCAAATCCACCCATACTTGTAATTTTTTTTCGGGTGGGGGGAGGGAGAAATGGAAAGGGCAGGAAAGTGGCATAGAGAAAGAAGCAATTGGACTTTCTTTCTTAATAAGAGAGAAAAAAAACCCATTTTGTTCTGATTCAGGTGCTTAATTCCTTATCAACTACAATAACTGAATTTGATAACTGCAACTGTTGCTTTAACTAGAAGTATATTGTATATGTCCACATACTGTTCTGACTAGATCTCCAGAAGCCCTAAATCAACACAAGTCTACTGACCCAAATAGCACTTTTGGTTTTTAAACTATTTGAGGATCACCTGACACCACTTGTAATTAATTGTTTTTTTATTATAAGCAATGAAAAAAAAGACTGCACTTTTATTTCTGTTACTGACATTCTAATAGAAATTAAACTTAAATAACACCTGGAATACTGTACAGCCATTAAAGAAAAAACAATTAACTAAAAGGAGGATTTTGTGGTAAAACAAGACTGAAACATGAGAGATTTGGTTATAGTCACAGTCTTCTTACATATTCTGTTTTTAACTCTAAGCAAGTTGTTTCCTTCCTCACTATTTCAGTTTACTGCTGGCTATTTAAGACCTAGGATGAGAGCAAAATTAACTTCAGTAGGATCTACATCGACTTCTCCCTTTTCAAGTCCAGACACATCACAAAAGCCATGTACACTCACCAAGCTCCTGTTGCTCTGTGCTTTGAATCATGATTTTCATGGAGAGAAACCAGAAGAGCATCTTCCAAAGGAAACTCACAAAATACTAGTCTAAATAAGCAGAGGGAATGTGGTTTTGAGATGGCCTACATGGAGGTGAAAATGCTTTGAGAATGTTGATTGGAAATATGGGAGGGAAAATATTTCAAATATGCCCCTTATAGTTGAAATGCAAGTTGGTTTTTCTGACATGGAGTGTAATATTGTTTTTCCTGTTCTCCATGGGGAAATAACATCACAAAGTATCTCTGTGGCAGACCTTGTTTTGTTGGCAATCCTACTGATAAGCCAGTGGTGAAAGAATAATGGGTGATAAAAAATTTTCTTACTCATAATGTTGGTCCTTCCAGAATATTCTGATTTCTTTTTGCAATACCTCTGCAAAATTATGCAATTTCCTATTGCTGTCTTTGAGCCTCTGTTCTCTTTGTAAAAGTTTGATATCATTTTTTAGCAGTAAGCTCTTATTTGCACTTTTTTTTTATTTTTAAGAAAATTAAATCACTCTTGAACTCTAGATTTTATTGTTAAATTGCCTTATGAGGAGGCATCATTGCAGTCAGACTGGTTTCAGACTCCTAAGCCATCTGTTGTTAGTGGTATTACACACATAGGATTTGATCTTCAACTCTCATGTGTAGACACATTATATCAGCACAATTAATTCCTAAATTTGAAGTAACAACCCATCCTGACAGTTTACATCAGTATATTAGGAATTTTTCACATGATCTAATTGAATAGATTGAACCATGGGTGTAAATCCAGAGAAAATACGACTTTCTGAATGGACGACACTCTTACCAAGTATATTTAAAAGATATCTTACATAGAATTGATTGCTGTTCATATTCATAGTGCATTTGATATTTAGGAGTCACAAGGTCCTGTAATCTATGTATATGTATTCTGATGCAGTTATCATCTTCTGATTTTATCCATTTAAAGACTCCCATTGACCTCAGGGAACTTTTGAGCCACATATAAACAGTAAGGCCTGAGATGACAAATGTGACACAGGTACATTACACATATTTGTAATTAAAAAAAAATGTATGCATGTAAAACATTGCACCAACAATCTTTATAATGTATTTTCAAGGCCTGTGAGATCAAATTTGCATGGACAGAGGTCAAGTATCATAGATTTTTTACACTCACCATGTGCACTTGGGCTTTTCACTTTTCCAGTAAATATATAACTTTACTGTTACCTGTCTTTAGATCACATTTTGTTTGTCATGATTTCTTCCTTCCTTTCTTCCTTTCTTCCTTTCTTCCTTCCTTCCTTCCTTCCTTCCTTCCATTGAGCATCCCTCAAAGCAGAAATCTGGAAAAACCCTAAAAGAAAATTTCAACTTTTGGATAATTTGAAAAATTGAGAATGCTTGGTACAGGAAGAAAAGAAAAAATCAATGCAGTAGTTCATTTACAGAAATTTGTATTCTGGCATTCACCAGAGAAAGTATGATAAAGGGATGCTTGCTCAATAGTCCTTCCTATTTTTTTCTGCAAGCAAATCTGAGGCAAAAATAAGCACATAAAGAAATCAACGTTGATTTAGTCTTGTGTTCCCTTAAGGAGTCTGAGATTGGAAGGCAGATAAACAGTAAAATAGGACAAGATCATATCTCAAATTATCTCTTGCCTTTCAAACAATGTTTCTACTTATTTGCTCATTTTTTATAACCAATTTTATCTTTGTTATTATCTCTGCCTTCTCATATTTCATATGAACTGGAAAAATCACCAGTGAATTAATAAAGGCAAAGGAAAATTTTCCAAGTAGGAAACAGTCATGTAATTTAAATCCTAAGGTACTGGATTGCAGAATCACTGATAATCACAGATTTTGTTAGAACAATTCATTCTACATAAGCTCCCAATAGAATTACCTGAACTATCTTTCAGGTTTATATGTAATATTGGGGATATATTAGAGACTTAACGTACTCTTTTCAATAATAAGCTTCTGATCAATCAAATTAAAGTTCCTCCCCTGTGTAGAGGATCCCTATAGCATATAAAGAGCAATTTAGACATCACTGGATTTTGATCCTCTCTTTACAAAATTTTTGCATTACTATGCAGTGCTTGTGTGTGACTGGAAGCATCTGTAGGGGGAGAGGCAAGGTCAGGTGCCAGATTCGTCACCATGGAAGAGGCTCTTGTTCACACTGTGGCTTCAGCATGTGCAGAGCTCCTAAAGGGCAGGCAGTGCATGGCAATGAGAACATCAGAGAGCTGCTGGGAAAGGCCAGGTTGCCTCTATGTTGGTGACACATCAAGGGCCAGGAGTAGATGGTGCATCTTGAGAGTATGGTGGGACAGAAATGAGAGTGGTGTGCTGTCGCCCTGAGTTTTGCAGTCTTTGGATGTTTTCATTCCTGTAATAGAGTTTCTCATGGATTTTCTGTAAATATAAGGTCATGTTTACCTACTGGTCTTTATTATTATCATTCTTTTTGTTAGGCGGAGAAATATGATAGACTTTTGGTCTGACCAGTGTCATTGAGAGGTGGTAACCTCATCCTCCAATCCATGGTTGTCTCTAAAAAGATATATAACTGACTGAATAAAGAGGCCAGGCCTTCTTTGCCCCTTCTTTGCCCTACTTTGGCCCTTCTTCGGCCTCTCTTTTTTGGCCCTGGCTCCTATCCTGACAGAACGGTGTCTGTGTGGTTCTTTCGTGTCTGAGTACAACATCGTGCTGGAGTTGCATTGGCCTCCCATCCATTTAGGGTTACAGGAATTCCATTTTAATAATTTGAAGTTGAAATTAATCACGAAGAAACAGGCTAATTATGATTGCTGGTAGTAACTAATGTTTAAAGATATGTGCTACTTAGCTCAATGGTTTTGTTCCAGAACAGGGTGGCTTTGAAGCAGTCAAAAAAGACTAGATTAAATCTTCCTGGCTGCCAGGCAATCTTACAAATATTAATTAAACAATCAATATATTATCTGTATGTGCATTAAATTACTGAATATTAAGTAACTTGATTTCTTAACAAATATCCTTTCAGATGACCTTCGTTCAGTCACTAGGGCTTTTTGTATTTCATTACTTTTTCTTCTTTGTAGGACATAAGTTGACTGATCATTACAATAAGTTCAAGTCCCATGTTGCTCACAAGATTCTGAGATAGGCTTCAATAGACATTTTAAAAAGTTTATCAACATTTCAGAGCCCTCCAGTAAGATTCCTCTAGATGCAGACAGGATACACACACACATATATATATTTAAATGCAATCCTGATGGAAAAAAGATCTGTAAAGTCAGAAAAGAGTTTTTTGTCTCAGCTTCAAGGAAAGTCATGGCAGAATTTTGAAGTCTGGCTAAGAGCTCTTTGGCAATTCAGCAAGAAGCACTAACTCATTTTATTTTAGTAAGATTCACCTCGTTATAAATTGCAGCTGGTTGCCAACTTTTGATTGGACTAGATAATCTCCAGAGGTGTTGTCCAACTATAACAGTTCTGTGATTCTGTGATTCTGTGATTTTGTGATCTTCAGGTGTAAGTAATGTGAAATGTCAATAAACAGCATGTATCACTTGCCCTTTTGCCAGATGATGCTACAAGAGCAATTCATACCGTACCAGAATGGGAAATGCTTCCCAAGCCTGCTGAGCAGTGGGCTTTTTTTCTGGATAGGGTGATATTCTTCACAAAACACAGTTCCTGGAAAGCTCAGCAAAGATGCATGTAGAGGCCAACTGTTAGCACACATTTTATAACTTTATTGTTCATTGGAGCATGAAATATCTAACAGGATGCAAATGGTCATCCCTCTAGATAAGAATTGATCAGAAAATTCACAACTGGAGAAACCGCTGGTGGGAAATTACTGTGCAATGTCATTGAAACCAGGTGAGTTTTGCTATAAATGAGGGAGAGAAGAAATATTGGACTTTTGTGAGATCTAAATTGCATTGCATGGTGGTTGTCAACCTGCCAGTGAATGAGATTAAAGCAATTCCTATTGTATAGATCTGTTCAGAAACATAATCTAGAAGAAAACGCTTAGATGAAAACTATAAAAGCTGCAGTTAGACTGTAAAATCTAATAAACATTGATTGGTTGAAGGTTTAGGTTTTCTGCACTAAATTTTTTTTATTCTTTTTTGGTTTTAATAGGTCTTATGGCAGGATTTGAAAGGAGTAAAAACACAATCATCATTGATTTTTCTTTTTAATCTAGAGTCTGCAAATATTTACAGAATTATGATTCCTTTCTTTTTTATTTGTTTCTAATTATTTCCTTCCAAGAACTTCTCCTGTGTCAGTATGCACACACACCAAGCTATTAGAGTCTTCATAATACTAATATTGTCATGTTTCTGATTCAATTACATTTACAGGCCAACACTTTTGTCTTAAAATAATTATTTTTTAGAAAGATTAATCACAACATTGAAATTGGACATTAGTAAGAGAACATATAGATACAGATTTAACGGCATGATTTATACTCACCTGTGAAGTGGATTTTTCTCTGCAAAATAACACTGATGTTATAAAAGGCTTTCAGCAGTAGGAAAGCATTGCACTCCATGGATTTTGAAATAATTCTGAGTTTGTCTACTTTGTTATATTACACAATTGATTTTTTATTCCAGTATTATATGTGGAACTTGCAAATTCAGTATACAAAAATCAGGAATTATCCCAAATTAACAATAGAACAAATAGACAGTTCCCCAACAAAAGGCACTACTACAGACTTCTAATTGACTCCAAAGGTTTTGGAGGTCAGGCTCTGGCAGCCAAGCCAACCAAGTCTTGGGGCATGGGAATAAGCTAGTTGGCTTTACCATGGCCTTTCATATGTTTAAACAAAAATAAATAGTAAGTACTCTATTGAGTTAGGAATGATAGCTGTACAGAATTTTGGACAAATCTTTCCCTAGTCTCCTTCACCGAAGAAGGTGTTTGCCAGAATGTCAACTCGGTAAATGAGGATTCAGAGGAGGTCCTCTCTGCAAGGAGAGGATCGACACTAAATTTGGATCTGGTGTCCATTTTACTAATTTAAAGTCTGACATTTGATAGTGTTTACAAAGTCCTAAAAACATTTTTCTGTATTTAATTCAAATTATTAATTTCATCTACCCACATATAATAAAATAGGTGAAATGAGAGAATAATAGTTATTGAGGTACACTGTAATTGTTTTTCTGAGGTGCATCAATAAGTCCAGTTAAATATATAACAGAAAATGCTCGCTCTATAGTTTTTTTAAGAAAAAAATGATGAGGCAATCTGCTAGAAGTGGGGAAATAATTTTCTGCCAATATTATTGTTTTTCTGTATGCATTTCCAATTTATTATATTCCTGCTGTTTCAAAACTGACCCGTACATGGAGAGACAGAAAAATCTGAGGGAGTCTGAATTTTCATCCACACATTATCGCCAATATGGATTACTTATTAAAGTGCACTTTCAAAATTTGGGTGAAATTTGCTAATGACCTACTTAGGCCTTAAACAAACATAAATTTTTAAATTTGAGAAGTTAAATTTCTTTCAAATTATTAGAAATGGAGAGACACTTAAAAGTAACAGACACAGTAGTGAAGATGAGAAATTCTCAGAAACTCTTACTGATGTGGTTTTCTAGCCTGAATTCACAAGCATTCACAAGTTGGTCTTACACCTGAGAAGAAATGTTCAAAGCCATTTGAAGTCATCACAAAGCAGAAAAGAAGGGAACACTCAAAACAGGTAAAATGTCTTCTTCTACTTGAGAACTAGTTCTTCAACTAGAATAGTCAGACACTAACTAAACATTTATAATATTTAAATTCTTTCTGCCTGAGCACTAGCACCAGTTGGTCAAAATTAATCTCCAGCACAACTTGATATTTTTAAAATATTTTTATAAACCTGATTAACAGAAGACTTTTCCACAAGATACGGAAACAACCACTGTCAAATAGTAATTGTAGATGCCAAATATAGTAAAGTTGTCTATATCTTTTCCATTGTACCGCAATACTATCTTCCTTAGCAATTTATCAGGATAAATAACATTCAAGGGAAAAGCAGATATGGAGAGGAAAGCAAAATCTTGTTTGGGATTACTTTGGGGTCTTTTTGTATTTGTAACAACCAAAATAAAAAAAAAAGCTGCCAGAATTTTTTTGAGCTATCCTTCAGTATCAAAATAAAGTGGAGGACTACGGATAAGAAGACATTGAACCCCTGAAGTGCCCAGCACTAGTTACTGTGAGCTCCTCAGCTAAGTTCTGCCCGTACATCGTTAGCACTTCCTATATTGCTAGGGTAGTGTCAGACCTCACAATGGTCTTTGTCCTGAATTCCATCACCAGAGAACTATTTTAAGAGCAGGCTATCTGCTGAGATGTTCTAGAGAATGTTATAGTTCAGTTTCTGGTTCAGGCAGAATTTTCATCCATTTCTCTCAATGTTTGTAGACACATGCTTTGAACAGTCTGTACACTAGACCAGTTGTCACTACAAATAAACCAAAGTTATCTTTGCATATCATGTAATTATTTCCAGTTTGACTGGGAGACAGAGAGAATGAGCCCAGAAAAGGAAAAGAATTTATGCTTCTCTGGCTCTTTTAATTTCTGTGGTAGTCCTCAGATATCTGTTCTTGGCAAACTACCATTCAGATATTTGTCGGTTGGAAGAGGCTAATGAAGTTGTGTGATGCACATAAAAGTAACGTTTTATATTCAGGAAACTATGATATTTGGGAATTTATTCAGATTCCATTTGGGTTTAGATATAGATACAGATAAAGTATTATATTAATTAAAATAGCCTATTAATTAAAGTTTTCCTTTACATAAAGCACAAAACACAGTGCTACTTACTAATTTTTATTTGGCAAACTTTCAGCAGAAATATGAAATAGGCAATGTGAGGAAGAAGGATGTACTTCTTCTTTAACATAATTGCATAGACTTAAACTTAACATAAGACTTAGAAATATTCTTTCATTGGCCCTGCTTGATTCAGACAAACTGGTGCAAAGTTCCTACCACAGCATATTAAGCAACATCATTCTTAGCTGATGAAACCTGCCAATTATAGAATCCTTTTTTTTTGGTCATTATGACTCCACTGGTGAGTGTTGAGTACACCAGTTTGGGGGTTCAAGTATTCCGCTGGCTGATTAAACAAAACAAGTGATAACTGACCCATGATTAAAAAGCAATTAAAATTAAGAATATTAATTCTTCCTCTGAAAAATGAAGAAAAACTAACAGGTGAAGCAATAAGCAGCACTGAATACATTTTTTACCTACAATTGGTCCTTGCATGCTTCTGATATTATTTTCATTAGACTCCCTGTTAAAAACCAGAGTGAAGTGTTATAAAGGAGCAAGGGGTATTAGTAAAAAAAAGTGGTCACAGATGACAAGAGCATAAAGTTATTTTGAAAATGCCATATAAAAAAAGAATATGTTAAAAAAATTGGTAGGATACAATCACTTGTCTAAATAAAAAAAAATAATTAGGTAAAGAAAATACCCATCAGAGATGAAAAATTTCTGAAGGACAGAAAAAGCAAAGAATTGTTCCACTGCGATTTGCCATCAGGGAAATGTGTGAGATATTAGCTTGTTAGGTACAAAGGCTGTAGAAAGGACAAACAACGGTAGGAGGAATGAAAATCTCTCTCAAGAAATAAATGACTTATTCACCAACCAGACTGAACCCTGGTTATTGGTGTTCCTCAGAGCCCTATTCCTGGAAAAATAGTGTTAGCTGTTCACAATAATTTCTCAGCTAAAACTTGATTCCACAGCTTCGCTTAAGCATTTTTCATCGTTGTTTAACATCTCCCAGTCTCAGACACATTTTCTTTGAATAACTAGTCAACATGATCCATACAGTAGGTTAGAAACCTGAAAGCATTTTATGTGCACGATAAAATACATATTTCAATGGAATAATGTGAAAGAAATCAAGACTGGAGAAACTAAGGGAAAATACATTTGACTTTGATTGTAATGTCTTCTCAACAAGTACTTGGATTAAACTAACTTAAATCCTTGACTATTCCAAGACCTGATTTTGTAGCAATTTGATACTGCAGTAACACGGTGAGTCAAGACAATTTGTGAGCCATATTTAAAGGTCAGACCTTGTTTTCTCGAAGTTCAGGAGTAAAAAAATGCGTATGTAAAAATGTGATAGGTTTTAGGTACAGTGGATGGTTCTCCATGACGATCACGGCTTTTTAAAGTTCAAGGAGCTCAGTCTAAAGTCCCAGTTACCGAAGGGAGCACGTGCTTTCAACTCAGTAATGAAACTTCAGGCAGTATGGATCCTTTTACAATGGTAATATCCATACTGTGTGAAAAGGGGCTTTCTTGGGGATGCACCTGAAACCGTGGAACTCTTGCTCCTGACAGCAAGTCAATCACAAGACATGAAATACAACATGCTCTGTCTCCCCCATGGTAAACACAGGTCAGTGTGAGCACTTTTCTTGTTCTCTTCTCCTCCTCATTGTCCTCTGAATAGCAGAAAAAAGAATAAATAAATAACATCTGGTATGAAAGCACAAAAGAGTATGAATGTATGTATGGAGAAGTGTTTTAGTCTTCCACTAATCTTGAAAAATTAAGAATACTAACACAGCATGTGTGAAGAAGGGAATATACCTACAAAAGCTCTAAAATGTGTCTCGAGCATGATTTTTATGAGTTCATTAATGTCACTAATAATTTCTCCAATAAATGAATTTTTCTTACTGTTACTAAATTCAGAATTGTAAACATTTTGTTAATGCCTAAAGAGAGTGTCAAGATAGCAGAAATAAAGCTGATAACCATCTTCATGTCCACACAGTGCTTTGTAGAGTGAAAACACAAAATATGCAGTGGATCTGCTAGACTTATGGAAAAGCCACAGTGTACGAGACATTCACAGTATGAACACAGCATCTAATGCTTATTTACTTATCCTATAATGAGAAAGTTCCCAACCAGATGGTGTGACCAAGCCTCAGGAGCCTTCAGTGAGATGTCTGGAAATTGATGGGGCTTTCTCTAGCTGGAAATAGAAAAACTAAACAAACAGAAATAAAACAACCCTCCAAATGGACCATATCCTTCAATTCTATCTTGCATGCCAGACGAAAATACAGAGCACTTTAAATAAACATAGCATGACCTCAGTTTTTAAATAGAAGAATCATTAAAAAGTACATGGATTTTTTTTTCAGATATTTATAAAGTGAAAAAAAAACCCCTTTGTTCACATATATGCATGTACTGTATTTCTACTGTCTATAATATCCATACTGCTTTCTAACCATGGGGAAAGCTGCAGCTTCATTAAAACAAAAGTTTAAGAACAATCAGAATTTACCAGGATTTTTTTAGAACTAGGGGATGTGTTTGCTTACTACGAATTATTCTGGTTTTACTTTTGCTCAGACACAAAATGAAAATATACAAATATTTTACTTTAACTGCTCTGGTACTCAGTTTAAGCATAATCTTTTTCAGCATTCATAGTTGACATATTTAATATAACAATCCACATGTTGCGTTTTCCATTCCTGTATTTAGGAATAGAGACATGCCCACTGCTCCTTTGAGTCCCCATATTTCAAAGTATTTTAAAACTACTCTGAGTCACTTTCTACAACAGATAAATCCCACTGGTACTTGCAAGCAAAAGTAACTTACATGTGTACCCCTTCCAGTCCTGAGACTGTTCCTTCCTAAACCATTTAGATACATAATGTGATGCTGACATTTAAGTCTCATTTAACCTCTGTCTCAGTTATAAGACTCTCACAGTGGTGTGACTGCACATCCTTTTAGTCTAACTGGAAATAAAACCTTATGGTTTTGTAGCTGATGAAAACAGAGGTGATGTCTCTGATAGGACTCTTATCAGCCATAAATGTGCACTTGTTTATCTGATTGTAGCTGCTCTGTCTAGAGCTGCAGTGCAAGAAGTGACTTTGTCCTGAGGGGCTAACAGAGTGATTTGAGGAAGGCAGACTATACTTGTAATTAGCCTTATTGATTCCTTACAAAAGCGACTTTAATGTTTGTTTTGTTTTGTTACTGTTCAGAAGGGAGTAGAGCTAGTCTCTGGAGTCCAGCGAACCTGTGGCGGCTTGACCTAAAGACTTTAGGGCTTTGTTAATAGCAGTTAGCTTCTCTGAAGAGTACAGGGAGTTACAGAAGGCCTGTTAGAAAAATCTGAAAGAGAAGACACAAGGTGTAGAGACACATTGAGAGAGGAAAACCAGACCAGGGATAGATATAGAAAAAGTTATCAGATGATTTATGAAGGGAAGAGGACCTGATGAATACCGCATTTTATGTAGAACAGAGATAGAAATGGGCAAAACAAAGGTTGAGTTGTTGATTTAGAGCTTCTCCACCTTCAGACAAAAACAAACAAAACCAAAAAACCCCACAACATGGCTTTTTTTGTTTGTTTGTTTCTCCTGCCCTACACAAATACTCTGTCTGGTACAATGACCTATTCTGTCATAGTAAAAGCTGACAGGTGATTACTTTCATACCCACGTCTTTCATCTTTGAAGAAAGCACGTTTCCATATCCATGGCTGACTATTAGCTGATTTGTGGCTTATGTACACAGTTTTTGCACTGTTACAATTGAATCATTTTATTCAACAGAGCAGAATTACACCCTGACTTTATGATAGGCTTCTTATTTCTTTTCATACTGGAAAGAAAGCAAAGTTGATTTCATAATCCTTCCCTTTCCCTTCCCTTTCCCTTCGCTTTCCCTTTCCCTTTCCCTTCCCTTTCCCTTTCCCTT